>JAQFXN010002731.1:0-12091 GCA_034693365.1 Liacarus xylariae
TTTTAAAAATTTTTTTCATTGTAACTTTTTTAGAAGAATCATTATGTATTGCAAATTTAAAATTGTTAAAAACGTGGATATTAACACGTGTTAAACCGGTTTTCGATGTTTTAATGATTTAATGACATCTAATAAACCATTTTGAACAATTTTATGAATAGTCATTTTTTAGTTTTTAAAAAACAATCTAAACGGGTACAATAAGGGGCTTGAGGGGGTCCTTACATATCTTTTTAAAAAGTAATTCTACTTATCTATCTAACATTATTATACATTAGCCTAATTGTTTAATCTGTTTTTAAGTATAATAGACTAATTGTTTAATGTGTTTATTTAAGTATATAAAGGGATTTTTTCTTTTTATTTTTTATCAAAAAATGATTGGAAAAAAGTTACCAATAGTTCCTTACGTTTCTTCATTTCAACGTTTCAGATGCTGTCTCTGTACACGATCCAAGCGATTTGGGAAATTTCACCCAAATAGGTTCACCATCTGTTGGCACAAACTCAGTTCTAAATGTTTCGATAACCACGAAGCATATCAACGGCTCCACTACGTTCAAGGCCGACGCAAAGATCGATTCACCGAATGCATCTGTCGTTCTCGCACTTCCCGCAAATATGGCCATATTTCAAGACGAGAAAGAATAGAAGCTATGGAGGCCTATGCAAGAGAATTGGAAGAAGAAAACGAATTTCTTCAAATTTTACGCCATCCACCACATTGATTCCTGATGCAATAGTCTTTGATCCTCCACAGCGCCAAATCATGCGGCTTAGGGTTGCAATCACCATTTCAGATTTTTAATTTTTATTGTTGTTTATTTTTTATAATTTTTGTATCTTTAAATATTTTTTAATTAATAAAAATATATTTTATTGAAAAACAGTTTATTTTATTCTTATGTATATATTTATAAACCGGTTTTGATGACGTAATAGCCTGAGGCATGGGGGTAGGAAGGGGGAAAAATAGCCGCAGGCAAGCGTCTATAAAGGGGTACTTACCTACTCTGAATTATTTTTCATTCTATAGAATATATCCAAACAGAATATTTAAATAAAAATTAAAAAATATTTTTATCTTTAGAAATGAATCGAAATTAATTATTAGATCTTAAATTTCAATCATTCATTTAGAGATTACTTAATATAGTTAGGGTGAGTGGGGGTTCTCACTCTTTTACCGCTCTCTGACTTAACCCCAACTCATCAATGCATATGCGAGTTATATTCAATCAACTCTTATAGAAAACACCAGGCATTCAGTGTGGGAGCACCGCATTCCCAACATAGCCGAAACTCCAGGTCTACTCGTCCAGTGGACGTTCATGAGAAAAGCAGAGTCTCAGCGCAGAATAAGTTCTAACAATATCAGATCAAAATACGCTTCCAAGAATCATGAATTAACCGGTCAAACATTCCCCCAGGATCCCCTGGAATGAGTAGGTTGCCGAAGCTCCATCCCCTAGATTGAAAATTCGGAAACTAACCTTAGTATTAAACAGTCCTTTATTGCAAAATTTCTTTAATCAATTAAAGTCTGAATCGATAGATTCGAATGAATGGTATTACAAAAATCTCTTTCTGTATAAAAAGATATGAACTCAATAAAGCCCAACTTAACTGACAAAACTTGAAAGTAAAAATAACAATTTGTCAATAATTGCATATAGTATACCATTGGAGTACAATATGTCAAAATATTAAATTTTGTTCTAAATATAAAATGAATTTAATTTTACAATTATTCATAAAACGCTATTTAAGTTAATCCTCTGGTATTTTGCTTGAAATACTATTTTGGATATTTTTGTCATTTGATGTCTAATTTTATTTGCTTAAAGAATAAATTTAATTTAAAAAATATACTGTAAACCTATAAATATCCGATTTTAATTCAGGTCTTTGTTGACCACTACTGGTGCTGCTACTGATAAATTATGTTATTTACTTTAGTACAGTTTATACTAACCTGTTTTACTATATATACTGAAATAAATTCATTATTTGGAGACTGAGTCGAGTTTTGACAAAAATTCTGTTCATTTCAATATTGAGATTGTATTCAAATATTTTATAATTAGTTTTCAATAAAATACTTAAATTCACTAAACGACTGCAGAATGTATTTAAATTGTAATTTTATTATAACTAATAAAAAGTATATCAATAAAAGTTAACAAGCTTAAAATCAGCAAAACTTTCTCAAATTTAGAATTTAAAATTAGAATGCAGCAACACGTTATTTTTGCTTAATTAATATTGCATATTTAGATAAATAAATAATTAACTTAAAACTTTATGGTATTTATTGGAATCAGTTATAATTTATTAAACAAATAAAGAAATAAAAAATTCCTAAAACAAAAATATTTTGAAATAAGGTATATAATTATATATTTCAGTTCTGATTATATTTTCGATAACAAATTAGAACATGTTGTACTTATATATAACTAACGCCAATGACAATACTTTAGGTTATTTGTGCAAATGATAAATAAAATAAAACTTTTCTAATTTAAGTAAAAATTTCTAATAACAAAATATAACTTTTAAGTAAAAATATTTCTAATAATAAGATAAAACTATTATTACAGCTATACCTTCATTATTGAAGCACTAATTGAGAGGTTTGCGTGAGATATAGGGGAATCCAAGTTTGGCGTCGGTCTCGTGACGATATTGGTCTGATTGTTTCGTGGGTTTGGTTGACCTGTAAGTTAGCGTGGGTCGGATCGTTTGTTTGATGAGTCGATTGGGTGGTCGGGGCACAGCTGGACGTATCGGTTCTGTTGCTGATGAAGCGGTCGGACAGACCTAACGAGAATTGTTGACTGATGTTCGGTGAACTGCAGGCTTCTCACGTCAATTTGGAAGCCGAAGAGGTGACCAGTGCTCAGTCCGATTAGAAGGGGATCGGACCTGTGCATTTACGAAGTGTTGATCCTGTCCAATTTAAATGTTGATAGGGATGCGACTGTTTGTCCAAGTGTTGCCTTTTAGTTGGCCAATGCTGGCCTGTGTCCGGTCAGGACCAATGCCAAGACAATTAGCATGTTCCTGTAAGACTATGGTGCTCGTTAACCAGGGTGGACACTGGCCTGCACTTGAATTTGACTGTCCTGACTGCCGATAAGCAGTAATTTCGGGGACGACCGCCTCGCAAGTTATTTGACTCGTCAGGGCTGAGGAATAGGTCGGAGTGTGCGGTATAACCGGTGGGTAAGTAGTCGAGTGATGGGATGACATTTCTGGTGATCGGGTCGTTAGGAATTCGTTGAAAAGGTGTTGTTCGGGTCGACCAATGTATTGTTCATCAGTGGCGAAGTTGACTTAATCGACGTATTGTGCAGATAATGAAGCACTAGTTGTCAACACAATGATTCACTTTCGTAATAAATGAATGAGACCTGCATTTGAATGAAAAATTTCTTTATTGATTGTGAACTAAGTTATGATTGGAATACCACTGAATGAATGTGTGTATTGTTTTAGTATTTATATTGGTTTTAGACACAGAAAGTGTAAATGTGTTAAATTTGGTTATTTCTGTTTATTGTAGAGATTAAGTTAGCAAGAATAGGGGAGAATTTAGGTTATCAGGAGTTGAGTTTGTTGTTGTGCTGACCATTGAGGTAGTGATGACCCAAATATAAATGTATTAAAGATGTTATAAATACTTTATATTTAACACAAACGATCCAAAAGGAGACCACCACTGGTGTATTCTAAATCCTGAATCGTCTGATGCATATAAAAGCCCAAAAATTATAACACAAATAATTCAACTGGCCCTATAGTGTAGTGGTTAGCATATCCGACATGTTATCAGAAGACCCAGGTTCGAGTCCTGGTGGGTCCCCTTTTGGATTGTTTGTGTTATCAGTATTTATACCACCTTTAATACATTTATATTAAGTAATCTCTAAATAAATGATTGAAATTTAAGATCTTATAATTAAACACCATTTAGAGTACAGTTTAAATTCAAAATCTAAATTAAGTCTAACTTATATTCAGATATGAAATCATATAATAATTTTACGTTTCTTTACCTTTTAATGCATAGTTAATCACAACCGCATTATTTCATGAAAATTATAAAATAGGCCTAACATTATTCATTGAGGTTAGTTATATTATATTTTATATAACATATATTTATGTGTGACCAATGGGGGTATAGCCAAAATACCCCACCTGTCTCCGAAAAATTCCTAAAATACCCCTGTGATGAAGAAAAAAGAGGATCCCCCTAAACATTTTGAGAAAACGGCACCAAAGGCGTCGTTTTTAAAGAATAATCTGTAAAATTCAGCTTCAACAAATTCTTAGAAAAATGTAGAATTTTATTAAATTCTTGCAAAATTTGGTCAAATTCTGTTAAATTCTTGCAGAATTGGTAAAAATTCTGCAATAATTACGTCATTTTTAATTAAATTCTGCAAGAATAAGTAATAGTTGAAAATATCCCCTCTATAACCCCTGTGATTTTGAGGCTCTTATTAGTAGCCTATAACCCCTCTGACTTTTCGACCTTTGCGCACCCCTAATATTAAATGGTTTGTTAAAGTGTAAAGACCTTGTGGGTAGGGTTGGCAAAAAACAAAATAATTTTGAAACTTTGTATAATACAATGAATAATAAAAAAGTCTTGTATTATACAAAATTAGTTCATTTCTTAATAACTTTTTAGGGATGACCAATAAAAGAGTACAGCCAAAATATCTCAAAGTCTATAAAAATAGCAAAATCCTCCAGTGTGTGAAAGAGAAAAACAAATTATCCCTAGCAATTTTGAGGAAAACGGCGTAGAAAGGACCGCTTTTGGATTATTCTGTAATATTCTATCTTAATTCTAAGAAGAACAACAGAATTTTGCTAAATTCTTGCAAAATATTTCACATAAGTTCATATAGAATTCATAGTAATTTGCCTGAATTCTCTCTAATTCTTTTAAATTCTTGCAGAATTACTTGAGATTCTGTCAAATTAGATCATTTTTAATCAAACTCTATAAGAAGCACAATACGCCCCATGGTTGTTAAGCTCTAGTCAGTACCCTATACCCCTGACTTAACATCTTTGGTCATCACTTTTTAAGATTATCAAGATTATATCTTAATTTGGTGTAAATTCTTGACTCATTAGAGAAACTTCTTTCATATCTATAGTTTATAAAACTTTCCCATAGATGGCGTTATAAAAATAAAATGTATGGCAAAAATTCATTTGTATAATACAAGATGTATTATACAATTATTGTATCGCTGCCAACCCTACTCACAAGTCAGAAGTTCAATACCATGCCTACTGAACTACTCCGGTCTACATTAAATTTTGCAACCTTAATTAACCCTGGCATATCTGAAGTCACAGTGAATTCTTTCATTTGAATATTTTCTGAATAAATTCTGATCTTTGTCTTCAAAACTCTGATATCAATACAACTTTGTGTAATTTGAAAAATATTTTGAATTAACATTAATTATTTAGTCCTTTATTTCATTCATTTGTCAGTAATTAAATAATACAATGACTAAAATGTCAAATAACTTTAGAATATTTCAAAAATACTCAAAAACACCCGAAAGGTGTTTACCTCATCTCACGAATAGTAGATTAAACTTTCACTTTTAACTGATATCTGATTTTTAAATGAAATGACACGACAAACAAGTTATCAAATAAAGGGTTTCCACCTATTCATAGCTATTATACATTTGATAAACTGAACAGAATATTAGTCGAAATACAGATCTAATGTTAATATATTATAATTAAGATAATTAAGGATAGGGTCAATGTTATTGCTATTATTTTGATGATCAGGTTTTTTTTGCTAATTTCTTCGATTCATTGCTCTTATATTTGAGTATTTTGTTTCATAAATTACTCTCAAATCTAATACAGATTTTAATCAATATTTTCAATTGTTTTATTAAATGAAACAAAAACCGCAAACTATTGAACTGAACTTTGAAATACATAAACCAATTAAAATAAAAGTTTCGCAATTTTTTCTTAATTAAATTCATTTAATTGTTTTTAAGTGTTAGAAAATGTGAGAACAAATAAATACAAACAAAAAAGTGTTCAGCATTCAGAATTATAACGAAAACTTGTGCTCAACTTTCTATTGAAGCACTAGTCGAGAGTGAGAATAGAGCCTAAATATTAGCACTCAATTCCCTCCTATGGTTTGCTACATCACTACTAGTGAAACGGGAAAAGGGGCGGAAAGTTTGCAGAAAAAAGGGGAGAGAGAGTGAACGCCAGAGGCTTACAATCGGACGGTGTGTTTGCATCACTGCTAACATTACTAATAAAACTATCGGTTCTTTTCAAATAATATTCAATTATTCATTTCCACTGGAAATTATTGTTTCAAATTATCAACCCTTTCAGTACAGTATGTCCTAAAACATTGAATTGTTTGTTAAATATATTTGAAAACAAAAACTTTGGCAAAATCTTAAAGTTATTTAAAACTCATCTAATGATAAAAGTGATGGTTTATCACAAGTAGTTATTCAAAGTGTGTGTTTGAATCCAATGTCACCATTGGTTAATTGAATTCCTCGTTTCATTAAAAGTGAATTTTCATTTGATATATAAATTAAGTTAAATATGAAATTTGTTGAATAGTTTGAAAAAAATTGTGCAAAACTTTTTTCAAAAATGAATTTGTGTTTAGTCTTATTTAGTGTTTTAATTATAAACTTATGTTTAATTTCTAATAATTCAATAAATTGTTTTGATCTCAAAAATTCTTCCCAATCATTGACACAAACTTTTGGCGATTTTATTAAAGAAAATGATTTTAAGACTATTTTACAAACATTTAATCGCCGTTTTATAACAATAAATAATTGTTATAAAAATCAATTAATTAATAGCAATTGTCGAGTAAGTTATATAGAGTTAGTTTCCTTATATAGAGAATATAATCCAATTATAAGTTTTTAAAAACAATTTTTTTAAAGTAAACTTAAAATTATTGATTTTATTTGAAAAATTAGTTCAAATTTTCTGTACTTTAGATTACTATCAAAATAGAAAACAAATAAATTGCCCCAACCTCTATGTAAACTAGTGTCTAGATCTATCCAGGATAATCAATTAGGCTTGCTAAAATACTGTATATTAAAAGATCAGTTTTAGTAAAGGAATTTATAAAGTTTTACAAATTGTTTTAAGAATCTGTGATTTTATTTCTAGTGTCTTATGAATGAAACTGAAATCAAAAGAATTTCTAGTATTCAGTCATCAAATAATAGGACACAAATAAGTTTTGACAGATTCAGTGTTATTCTGTTAACACATGTGCTTCAAAGTAGTATTGGTTTCGTGTGCAAAGTTACTAAAAGTAAGTCCAAAAGTAATTTTTTTTATTTCTTTGCAAAACTCAGTCTACGATTACATCCATTGACACAAACTTTAAAATTGATCTTTTAGTTGAATAAATTTTAATTTTTTTTTCTCAAACTTCTGAATTCAGACACCAATGAAAATGTTTTGCCTAAGGATTGCATCGATTCGTACGACAATTATGTCTCACAATTCACTCATTTAATAAATTTGGATAAAAATTTCAATGAAACTAAAGTTTTTCAAGTGATCGACCCATTTATGAGAGAAATACATCAATACTATGTGACAAACAAAACGGATCAGGTATTCCACTCCAAATGATTAAACTGTTTTAATATATTAAATGTCTATTTATTTGTGTTTTCAATCAAAAAAGTTTAAAATCTGAATTCAATTCTAATGGATTTGATCTAAAGATCTGCTGAACTGAAACTGAGTTTCTTTTTGTGTATAAATACATAGAAATTAGTCGTTTTTCAAACCAAAAACTTGACCCAAACTCAAAGTTTTTAGAGTTTTATATTGAAAAAACTTCTGATTTATTAGTGAATTCAAAAGTTAATGAATCGCATGAACGCAACGCTTAATGTTTTCCGGTTTTTCTAAATTTTTGTTAACAAAATTTAATTAAAAATTAATTTGTATAAACAAGTCATCACATCTTGAATTTTTTTCGCTTAGATTTTCAAAATTATTTTACTATTATATAAAAAATAAATTAATATTTTATGAGTTCATTAATTTTGACGTCAATCTGAAACACACAACTCATAAACATTTATGATATGAAGAATAAGATTTTTTCTCTAATAATTCGCAATTGAATTCATAAAATAAGAATAATAATAATTAATTTAGTTTAAAAGTGAAATTTAGAATTGTTGTCTGTTTTATTCAAGTTTTTGCAACTAATGCTTATATTTATTTTCTTTCTTAGTTTTCATTTTTCTTCTTATGATTACATTAAAAGGAATTTATTAATGAAACTTATTTTCCAGTTTTACGCCTATTAAGTTTATTGCACTTTAAAAAAGAGTGAATAAAATTTTTTAGTGTTCATCAAAAGAGATTGGTTTGCGGTCTAAAAGTTTTGTGACACTTCGTTAAGTTGTTTATTACAGAATGCAATAAATGTTTGAATGTATTGGAATTCATAGACAAACAGATTTAGAATATAAATGTCATTAAATAACTGAAAATTTTGTTCCAATAATTATTAATACAGCTGTTGAGGTCAATGCTATAAAAATGAAAATTTAATCCAATCTTAGCTTGTTATCATTCCATTTTAAGACCAATAAAATATTTTTTTGTCAGTCATTCCTTTTTAGTTTTGTAGTAAATGGGCATTTGAACCACTGTCTGAGCCTTGAGAGCCTTTGAATATTTTTAATCAGCGTAGCATAGCTTAAATTGCAAAAAATTGTTATTGTTTAAAAGGCAGAATTGCACAAGGTCAAAAGCGCTGTAGGAATATTTTTAGAAATAACTTGGAAGAGTTCTGGTAATCTTTCTAGCCGATTTTTCAATGGCTAGATGATTTAAAATGCATAGGATTTTACAATAAGATTTTTTGCAGAAATCATTTGGCAATTAAGAGGGGATACCATGCCATTTTTGCGTCTTTTAGGGATTATAAATAAGTTCTGTGGTGGGTAATACGCTTTCACTAGCACGTACCTGGTTGCAAACTAAAATGAAACAATTAATATTTATGTATATCATTTACGAAAAATTAATTGCCATATTTTATGATTAGTTTAATTCTATAATTAATTTATTTAGTTATCAGTGATTATTACTCTGCAATCAAATATTTAATTCTGTTTATTTTATATAACAAATGTGAAAAACCAATTTAAAAACAATTAAGAAAGAGTAAAATGAAGATATTTATATAATATAATTTAAGTAAAAGTAAAATTAATTTTAACCCTTTGCTTAAGATTTTTCATAATCTAAAACATGAAAACATTTTTTCAAATTACAAGAGCACTGATTTGTGTCTAATTTATTTATTTTCGAAAATTAGCCTTAAAATGAGTTTTATGTTACAGATTTAAAAATCTAACCACAGGTTCAATGTAATTTGCACATGAATTTGCAGCTTAGGTACGAAATCTTAAATCCTGAGTCTCAGAATCTCAAACCCCTATTCGCATCACTATTTTTCATAAATGATTAAATATTTTATTACTTATAATAACCACACAATCAATGCTAATCACCAATTAAAGCAACTGTTAATAGTTTTCATTATGAAAAAGTAGAGTACCTTCAAGTCAAGGCAACAATAAAGTAGCAATTTTGTTTTTTATATTTTATATTATCATAACATTTTTAAAATTATTACAGAATTTTTATTATTATCACAAAATTCTCCTCATTTTTACATTGCTTTCATACTTGATATGACATACATTATGACCCGCTTATAATCATCCAGCTTAATATCACATTCGGCTATTATCAAAGCACCGACCACTCCTATGGGAACTCTAATGTTAAAGCTATCGGTTAATATCACATCGGATATAATCACATATCGGTTATAATCACCAATATTTACAACACCTATTGCATAAGAACACTCGCATAAATTCACAAACTTTAAAATTCCATATAAAATATCATTGAAAGTAAAATATTTCTGAATAACTATACAAAATATTAAATTCGATTATGATTTAATACAATAAATGCCCAAAGACTTCAAAGTCAGGTTGTATAGGGTACTGATAAGAAGCTCAAAATCACATGGGGTATAGGGTGGGTTTTAATGAATTCGTCAAATTCGTGCAGAATCTTATTAAAAATAACGTAATTTATCAGAATGTCGTTTAATAATCTAAAAATTTGGCAAAATCCTGTTATTTTTGATGAGGCTTTAAACAGAGTTTTACAGAATATTAAAAAACGACACCTTCGACTTTGTTTTCCAACATTTTTAAGGAGATGATTTCTAAAAATTTCTCGTTTCTCTTCATCACATGGGGATATTTTTGCTATACCTCTCATTGGGCATCCCTATTTAATTCTGTAGTGAATAATACAAACAATTTATTTAAAAAATTGTTTTTTAAACCAGAAATGACCAAGGGGAGATTTAGGCCACTAAAATTGTATCTTTGATAATCTCCTTGATAGTATCCTAGAGAAATTTTAGCAAATCATTCTTTTAAATGTACAAATTTTTTAAAGGAACATCTTTGGAAACCATCTTTTATAAAATATAGCCACATACGCAGTTTTATTCTTTAATACATGTGGAATTCAAGTATTTTCAATTATATGTTTTTATTCGTTCATTATTGCTGAGTTACGTTAAATTGTATTATTATAATGTCCTTTTATGCTTAAAACCAAAAGATATTTAATCATCATTTTGGGTCTCCTTTATTATTTTATGTAATATCGGATATAATCACGATCGGTTATTATCGCCTGATTTGCTCAGTAGCGACGATGTGATTATAAGGGGGTCATAATGTAATTTGCAAAGCTGTGACACAATTATTGTGTTTAAAATTTCAAATAATGACTTGTCTTTAATAAAGACTATTCTTTCCCATAATTTATTTGAATAATATATTATCATTAAATTGAATATATTGTAGAGTTTGAGCACTTGTCAAACATTTTGAGACAATGCAAGGGAACTGTAAATCATTATTCAAATTTTTATTATAAAAATTTTAACAAAACAATTCATTCGATGAAAAAATAGTTGTGAAATGTTTGAAATACTCTGCAAATCAGTGCTAATGTATTAAAAATGTATTTTTAAAAGTTATTTCACCAAAATATCTCTCCATTTAATGTTAATTATAGTGAATTATATGATCAAAATTAATAATTAAAACTAAGAATAACTTTTTTTGAAAGTAAAAAAGAAAATTATTTCTTTTTATAGCAAATACTCCTCGTTTTTGCTTTGCTTTCATACTTAATATATATGACATAATATGCAAAGCTATAACACATTATAATATAATAACTCATTTGAAAAGTTTTGAAACCACTTTCACACCACTTTCTAGAAGTGATATTGTGGATTTTTCCAGTAGAGGCCAAAAACACAAATTAAGTTTCAAAACAAGTTTTTTTTATGTATAAAACTTTATTTAATAATAATTTCAATTATTGAAACTTAATTTGTGCCGTGTTTGGCCTCTACTGGAAAAATCTGCAATAGTTTGAAATGATTTGAATGTTATTTTTAAATATAACAGATCATTGAACGCAATAATAGAAAGTCTCTCTTTTAACAGGGATGGCGAAGGTTCAAAAAGTTAGAGGGTATTTGTTAGACAAAGACCTATAAGGATCTAGGGTAAGGTGAAATGGTGGATTTTGGCCTAAGGGCCTGAGGGGGGGGGTCTAAGTTTAGGTTTTGTAAAAAACCATTTTTAGCCCACAATATGTAATAAAAGTGCTTGACGATATATTTTGAAAACGGCGCTTAGGGTAGTACTTGCCAAAAACGCTAGAGGAGGTAAACCACCTTCGACATCCCTGCTCTTTTAAAGTCAATTAATATTAATTTAACCCACTATGTAGTTTAATTAAATTCTAAGTGATTGTCATTTATGATTGAATGAACAGACGAACACTTTCTTCTATAACTTATTTTATGTACAGCTGTCTGCAACCAAAATTGCACACCTTTTGCCAGCCTTAGTATATATCCATATAATGTTATAGATAGCTA
>JAQFXN010002732.1:0-12084 GCA_034693365.1 Liacarus xylariae
CAATTTTATTCACACATTACCAGAACTGTGATAGTTTCAATGTCAAATCTATCAATCGAAATGATTACTAATGAAACGTTACTAATGATTTTTTATACAGTAAAATCTGTATTAAATTTTGAGCTTTGGTGTAAAAGTCAACTTAATTTCATATGTCTTATGATTTTTGAGATGATAGTACATGGTACTGTACAGTACATTATATCTATTATTTTCTGTACCAAAGCTTAACTAATAATTTATCATGGACATCAAATATGTCTTAAAGGCCACATAAAATAATTTTAATACTATTCCTATGAATTTGAGACAATAGTCTCGATATTAAAGTTTGTTTTACTCATATTTACCATTATATTGGGGTTTGTTTTGATTGTATTATTAAATATTTGATCAAATAATTCAGTTTCAATGGAAATATAGATAAATTCAATTAATGAACTATCGATTCTCACGATTCTTAACATTTTAGTATTTGTTTGTTTGTATACGGATTTCATTAAATAATTTGTATAATTTGTAAATATAGGCGAAAAAAATATAGTTTTGGATATTTTTATTTTTGAAAATTATCTCTAAAATTGTTATTTATTTTGTGTCTTTTCTATATAATAATTGTGTTTATTGAAAGCTATCAATGAAAAAATCAATTTGATTTAGTGCTCAAATAAGAAGTTTCTCTTCAGAATTGACAATAGAATAATAGGGAAGGGATGGGATAATTCAAATAAACAACAAATACTGTACAGTATGAATAGACTTTAAGGTTTAATACCAGGCCTTGCCTTGATGTTAGGGATACATAACTTGCACAGTTCTGAAGTGCCACCTCTAAAAGGTGTGCCATAAATGTACTATTGGAACTATTTAAATAGCAACCAACCTTAAGATATAAGGCTTAAATCTGGTTGCTATTTAAATAGTACTAACAGTATGATTAAAAAAATGGTGCAAAGACAAGAAACCTATGCACATCGATAGAGTAGGTCATTCAGAGTATGGCATTTCTTTGCAAAATTTCCTAAACCTTGGCATGTAGTTGCTAGAGGGCGCTAAAATATATAGTTGAGACATCGATTCTGACTAATTCGCACATGCTAAATCGATTGGAAATAGTCTCAAACTCGAAAACAGAAAAATTTTTGAGATAAAGGGCGATAAAACAATAATTTGGTACATAAAGACCACAATTTCGTAATTTTTTTCATTTTCAAGATTGAAGTATTTATTATTCGGTTCAGCATGCTTGATAGGTAGAATAAAATGCTCTCAGACATTGGATAGGATCGGTTTGAATCGATGCGGATACAAGATC
The DNA here is from genome assembly GCA_034693365.1 of Liacarus xylariae. Taxonomy (NCBI): domain Eukaryota; kingdom Metazoa; phylum Arthropoda; class Arachnida; order Sarcoptiformes; family Liacaridae; genus Liacarus; species Liacarus xylariae. The sequence continues at coordinate 1,316 of JAQFXN010002732.1, forward strand.
GACGCGGAGCTAGCATCGATCTGATCCTAGGTCTGTGAAAATTTTGATTCTATCTGATCCTAAATTGATTATTGATGCCTTTAATTTTTAAAATCCTTAAAAACCTTTTAACCTCAAATCATACGTTTATGGCACAACTTTTGAGGTGTCACCGTCAACACTGTGCAAGTTATGCTCAACTAACCTCAAGGCAAGGCCTGTGCTAGACTATCTTTAGAGTTAATAAATTAATTTATTTTGGATTTAAGATAATAACTGTTCTTTTTAATGATAAAATTCTATTTGTTGTGTACGTGGCATGCACGAATACCAGGGATGCGCAAAGGAAGAAATCTCATCGGAAGGTGTTGGCTTTTTGAAAAGTCAGTGGAAGGTATTCTGACCTCTGACATGCATATTTTGGACAGGGGGTCCAGGAGAGGGTATTGCGAAATCGTCAAATTCTTGCAGAATTCCATTAAAAATGACGTAATTGAAAGAATTTACCAGAATTTGACAGAATTTAGACAAATTATGATGAATTCTCTAAGAATATAACAAAATCTGACCAAATTTAGCAAGAATTTGACAAAATTCTGTTATTTTTCTAAAAATTTAGATAGAATTTCACAGAATATTCCGAAAACAGCGCCTTAGATACGAAAATACGAACAATACTTATTAATCAGGGATAACCAAATGGGTGTAACCAAAATTTTACAAAGTATTGAAAAAATCCCTTGTACCGTTGTGCTTATCGTTTTTGTAATGTTAGCATACACTACTCGGTCTTGTGTTTTGAGTGAAATTTCTCAAAATACCCCCACCTATACCCCTGTCTCGATCGACTCCAGATATTAATGTAAGCATTGATTTCATAATGATTGAGAATAATCTTTTTCATTAGATCTCTTTATGTATGAAATCTTGAATTAATTTATTTTACCAGTATTACCAAATGATTCAAAAAATGTTAGAAAAAATTAATTAGTATTAAAAAATATACATCTAAATATAAATTAAATAAAAAATGATAAAAAAAAATATTTTATAAAACTGAAAAACAGAATATTATCAAAATTAGAAAGAATTCAAATAAAATCATTCATTAAAATTGTAGAATTACTTCAATACTATTAATACTGTATGAATCATATGATAATTTGAGATAAACTAGATTATTTAATTGATTAAAATATTTGTTATTTCTTTGTTATTAAGTTAGTTTCTCCAGTAAAATTTTATTCTCGAGATAAAATGTTAAGTGCATTTTGACATAAGAATTAATAATTAATCCAAATAAGCTTAAGGTTGTTTCAAGGATGAGCAAATTCAAACATAGGGGGAGCGATGGTTTTAGGTCAGATTTTAAGCAGAGGATTGCAAAAACATAGAACTTCGTCTATTTATGCAAGAATTTAATATTGTGTCATATTTTACAAGATTTTCACAGAATTTGTCAATTATTAAAAAATACTCTGACTTATATTGAATAGAATCCTAAAATACTGTAAGCTGTTTTTCGAGATTTTTTTTGTCCTTGGGTTTTCAGACATTCCAATCTATATGGCGAGCTTTAAAACACTCGTGCATTGCTTCGGTTTAACTTTGGTTATTTTTTTATAGCCTGGATAAAGAGAATATTTTTCATGTAATACTAATACAATAAACAAACAATTTTTGTTCAAATGTGTGAACTAAGGAATTGGAAATAATGTTAAAATAAAATCTTTAAAAATTATTATTGCTAGATTTTTTTTACTGATCATATGCACTCAAAAATTCCTACAATAATAAACCGGTTTCACACAAAACGAAGAATTTTATAGAAATTTCAAACTTGAATCTTTACTTAACCTAGTTTACTTGTTGTAACGGAGCCACTATAAAACCTGCTATTTTAAATCATCTATTAATATTGCCTATAAATTGAGATAAAGAGAGCAATGATACTTTCTCGAGTAGTCTCACGATATTCCGTATATTTTTAAGATCAGATTTTTTTTTAGAAGGACTTATTTAACTGTACGCTTAGCAGTGTTATTATTATTACAGTAGTAATAACTTATTTGTTGTGTAAATCAGAGTAATCGTTGATTTTTTTTTGTTTTTGCATTTTTGGTTTGACTATATTTTTCTAAGAAATTCTAAAATAATATTTTTCGCTTTATTTGAAATAAGTTATTGATTTAAACAAAGACTTCTTTTATTAAAAAAAATCCAAATCCTGTTTTCAATCAAATTGCATGAGCAAATACAGAGCACATTATATTCCATGCAGATTAGTCAGATTAATAATCGGATAAAAGTATTGTATGTATCAATTTTTAAATCAAATCATCTTTTAATAAAAAAATAATCTTGAAACAAGTTAATTTTTTCATTTAAATCAAATGCAATTAAAAGATGTTCTTTGACTCAATTGTTATCAGTGGATGACTTTTTCGTTAAATCATTTGTTTTTAACATTTATAATAATTGATACACACCGCTAGTCATTCTAGGCCTTTAGTAAAAATGTAGTAATAGTTCATTCATAAAAACAAAACTTCATCCGTAATTTCAAAATATTATACTATTAATCTTTTATGGGTTAACTCTAATATTCCCGAAAATTTTTAGGGCACTCATGTTATTTATGTGGTTTAACGTCTTATAAGGTTAATATAAAATTAAGTATCCAAAAAGTTTATTACAAAAGCAAATTTATTTTAAAGCAGTTTATTATTAACTGTAAATAAAATAATTAATTGTATGAAATGTAATTGCATTCGTACAATATAATAAACATGGTTTTATTTTATAGACTGTACTATATTTTATTTTCTGATTTTTTGAACTCCGATTAGTATTCTTTATCAAACATTTTAGATATAATAAAATTTAGTCTTTACTTTTCTAATTCTACTTTAATTGAATTGTTTTAACTAATAGTCTTATTAAATGAAATATAAAATGAGTCACAATTAGTAAATAAATATTGTTTTCCACTACTCAGCAATTGACACATTTCCCTATAGATACCGTATCAAATGGTTTAACCTGTTCCATTTTTTGACTAATTCTGTATTTATATGATAATGCTTTCTAATTAGAATCTATCAACTTATTTTCTAATACTCAGAAAATATAACTACAGATTCTATTATTTCTAAAAGTCATTAAAATGTCTCACATTGTTTAAAACTCTCTTTCAAAAGAAATATTAAAGAATCGGATAAAAAGCGATCCTGCATAAGACCAGAATCCAAAGAGACTTAACTTGATAAGAATCTTGTTTAGAGTTTCTACCATTAGAACTCGTGTTGCACAGAGAACATAATAACTCCGATATACTTTTGTTTTATATCCTGTTTTGTTATTAATTGGTATAACTTATAATATACTGTATGTGAAATTTTAATAATTAGTACATAACAATCATTTGTAAAAGAATACCGATTAAATATTCATTCATAAAATGTTTTATTTTCCTCACCATGTTGAATTTTCAGCAACTTTACAATTTTTGTAATTATTTGAGTAATTTTCAAGTAATTAACTTGGTATTAAGTTAATTGATATTTTGTGTTTAATTCAAGTTCAAATAAATGTTATTCATATATCTTATTCACAAGTTTACCACCTTCGCGGCTTTTCACCAACCCGGGTGATTCCACAGGCAACTTTTTCAATTGTCGAAAATATTGTAATCACATGGTGTGCAAAGTTAGGTTTGTTTAAAGTTTAAATTATATGACTTTCAAATGACTGATTATATATTTGACGTAAAACTATCTGCAGTGAGAGATCAAAAAATTATTGTTTTGAAACACATTTTGCAATATAAAAGTTGAATAAACGATTGGAAATTTGGAATAAAAAAAACATTTTCAAACTTTGCCCTTTTATTAATTAAATAGAAAACCATCATTTTAATTTAGAATTGAGTTTCGTCATAATCAACAACATGAATAACTTATAAGCTTGCACTTTATTTATTATTATTGGCTATCTTCTCAAACTAATAGCTAATATTTAACCGAGCATTAAATTTTAATATGAACTTAGGAAATAGGCATAATACTTAATAATTCATTAGTAATTTAGATTTTAAAATTATTTAGTTTTCGGTTAAATATTAATCTTTCTTTCTGAATAGATAGCTAATTACACTTAAATAAGTGTAAGCCTATAATTAATTCCGGTTAGTGGTCATAACATAATAATAGTTTGTGGCTTAATAATTTATTGTAATAACATATTGAAATGGCATAACTGACATAAAGGACAAAACTTTAATTAATAGTTCTTAATTTTTAAAAAAAAGTTTTATTATTTTATTAATTAAAACAAAATTTAGTAAAAAAAAAAATTATTTATTTTATGAATAAATTTACATTTAAATAAATTAAAAATCGATATCAATTTAAATAGTGATAATTTTCGGCCAATTTTGAAAATTTTATTATAAATGATTTTAGCTTTGATTAATGCATTCATTTGGTGCCAACTATTATGAACCGATGAGCCTCTGTTCAATAGATTAGTTATTAGTTTTTGGTTCTTATAAACAATTAATACAAACCAATGTAACTGTGGGTTCCGTTATTACAACTTCTATAGCACCGATAAGTGCATTTGCCATTGAAGCAGCCAATCATCCTCGTCCGGGCACAGGGAGAGCACTCGAATGATGGGTCGCTGTTCGATAAAACTCTATAACTTAATGATATTTGCAATACAAAGAGCAATAAAAGACATATAACTATTAAAATATAAATTGCTTTCATTTTAGAAACTTGTGATGAATTCAAAGTCTTGTCATTTCAGACGCTTTTTATACTCGAGTTGTTTATCAGAGAACTGAGTGAAAAAATTTCGTCACACAATCATCCCGTGAATGAATAGCACCCAAAATAAACGGAAGTTTGCATTCATTAGTTCTTATAATTCAACACTTAATTGAACTAATTTCTCATATTTTAGTATATTTTAAACTAATTAAATGGCATTAAATATTAAGACAGAGCACTCGACAGTCTAGTAATTGTCTATTAATATTAAGATCTTCTGTGCTCTCTTACAGTAATAAAGTCATTCATTTTGATTTAAAAATTGTAAACAATTTAATCATTGAATTGTTTACGATTAAGAAAAAGTTACAAACGATATAATTGAAAATCAAAATATCAGTTAATGTAGATTTGAGCCTATGTTTTGCACTAAAAAGATATTTGTACCAAACACATAAATTATATTAACATTAATTGAGACCTAACTTAAGTACAACATAAATAAAAATTTCATTAAATCAATAATGTTTGTAGTTGTTGTCGAGAAATCAGTCAAAATGAAAGTTCAAACTAATGTTTCCGAAAACATTGGATTCGAGAATCGATGGAATATAGGCAGAGATGCGAAAGTAGGGAACAGAGCCCGGATTAACTTATTTTTAAAAGCAAGCTTGTTCCTTTTCTAACAACATCTGGAGAAATGATGCAATTATCTCAAAACAAATTCAGAATATTATTTAAAAATTGATCAAAACTTATTATGTGATAAAAGTTGATAATTACGCAGAGAAAATGATTGACCAACACTAACCCCTTGACCCCCAGATCAAATGCCAAATTGATGCGACAAGACTCGGACTAACCCTCTAAGCTCAACCGGTTTGGAATAAACCACACTAGGATCCAGGTTTTAACTAGAATAGTCACTATTTTAACCCTAGGATTTGTGAAAAATCGCAATTTTACCCTTCCGTATAACCCTAGAATGGTTGAGCCATTCCTGATCTAATTAAACATTATTTTAAATATATTAAATTCAAAATTAATGTTTGACAAAAACCATCAAGATCAAAACTCCTGACACTGAGAAGCTTTGAACTAATTTACAGCTAATTTTGTTTTTGTTGTTAATATGATTTTTTTAATACAATGTTTTTCTTTATTAAAACTTTATTTGTAGTCTTGTATTGAAGTTTTTGTTTGATATTTAAACAAACTCATTGGCAAAGTTTCAATGTCTTTGAGTGGTTCCACACTTTGTTGAGTTCAAAAGCAGAAAAAATTATAGCTCAACACTTGTGACAGTCTTTCACATAAATCTAATGTATATTTTGAAGATTTTTATAGTTAGTCGACCGAGACTTAGATCGGAATTCATGTAAATAATGAAAACTATTTATCTATTCTGTTGAGTCACACGTCTAATCATATAATTACAGTAAATCATGAATACTATTCATGAATATAAACTGAAAAGATCTGATCCGACATATGATGTGCTAAAGAAAGAAAATTTATTTTTTAAGTAATTAAAAGTTATAATTAGTAAGGAATTCGTGTCAAATAAATTGGAAAAAAGACAATTGAATTCTATTGTATTTTATTGAATAAATTGTTGAATAGTCTAAAAATTTCGATTTTCTAAGTATTGCTAAGAATTATTGTCATAAAAATGTATTAACAAAACCCAATAAATTAATGCAAACAAAACAAAAACTAATGGAAAGAGATATCGACTGATATAGTCAACTAAATTCAAATGTCGATTGCATTTACAGTTTGCTTCCAATCTTTCATTTATTTGATTGAATGATTTAATCATATTGTCTATGAGTTCTGCCAATTCTGGAAAGGTTTTGATCTTATCGTCGCAATTGTCTCTTTTCTCGATTATGATTTGTTCCGAAACCCTTTTGAATAAGTTTTTTTCTTCCGTTGGATTTTGTTTTTGATTATTCAAATTTGTTCTCATTTTATTGTTTCGAAATTCTCTTAATATTAAACTTAAGTTCACTTTCATTGAATTCTTTGCCTTAACATTGCAGTCGATGTCGTGATAATGAGATAAAGTATATGCGACCGCGTATTCCATTAGTGCCAGAAATACCATTATTAGACAAACTAATAACCAAATGTCTACTGCAGTCACGTGATTGGCCGCCTTCTCATAGTTGGTCAGGATTTGTGTCATTATAGTTAAGGTCGACATAATTCCTGTCCACAAAATATTAGAGAAGTAAATGTTAGAGAAGACCACTGAATAAGTACAGACACTTATAGAGGTTCGCGAAAACTCAATAATTCAGACATAACTGAACCAAAAATTATTAAAAATCCACTCTATATTGAAGAATATTTTTCTATAACTAAATATAACCGATAGACAAAATCTAATAAAACCAAGAAATAAAATTGTGGCCAATTTTTTAGCGATTTCTTGCAGAACAGGTAAGCTATGCTCGACCGCTCTCGAGGGTAACACTACCTAATCCCTGGTAATCTTCATTATATGGCAACTTATAAGTTATAAATACGGTTTATAAAAGTAGTCAAACCGGTTCTTAAAATTTATATTCAATTGGATTTCATTTACTCTCATCTGACAGGTATATACAGCTTCAATTAGTTTAAATTAATGTCGATTAAGTAAATTAGTCATGTTAATTAATTGAAATTTAGTTAAATCTAATTCTATTTGAGGAAATAAATATTGTTTAATTTTGCGTTATTTTAAATTCATCCACATATTCGTTTAGCATAGCATGCATTAGAAGTAATTTTGCTATAAACTCGCAGCTGTATCTATACTAATAACAAATTGTATTTTTACAACTGTAAGTATATACATCAGGGGTAGTCAAGGTCGGCCGAGTCAGAGGGAGAGTATAGGTGAGGGCATTTTGCATCTCAAACTCAGGGGGCATATAGGTTATACCTCCTGGCTACCCTTGAAGAATATCCTTATTACTTATGTTTAATCCATCAATGGTTGTATAACATACAAATTCACCCCTACCTATTCTTCTTCTCCTCGTCACAATTCTGTGATATCTCTAAATATTAAACATTATAATTTAGAATTATTTGTCAATACCTAAAGACATTCTTCCGGGCACTGCTTCGACATCGAACCAGAACTGTAGCCAAGAGAGTGTGACAATCAAAGAGCTGGGAATGTAAACGGTCAGGATATTAGCCGTTATGGTTCGCTCGAATATAAACTCAACGGTGAGAGACGTATAGTTCTCCTTAAACCAAGTTTTGTTTAGTTTCTCATAATTTCCAATCTTTATGTTAAATAATGAAGGCGTGAATTCTGTATATCGGATAACACTTGTGTTCAGAACAGAGTCCAGAAAATTATAGCTAGGATTGTCTTGAATCCAATGCAAACAAACTTTTCCAATCGGTTCTGAAACTGAAAATAGAAAGGTGCTTTTGTTTGTCATTACATTAGAGGCTAAAACACCAATTTAACTTCGAAATAGCCAAATACAGAGAAGCCAAACACCAATGTATTTAATGCCATTTTAGAAGGTCATTTGGTATATTTTCAAAATTTTAAGATGTTCAAGGAAAACTCATGTAATTTCATTTTAAAATTAAAGCAGTTTCGTAATTGCGAGGGGCGTCCAAAAAACCCAAAATATTTATTGCCCTAAAGAGCTACTAAAATAAGTAAGTATTATCTTGATATCATCAATAACGGAGTATTTCAAAGTGTATCACAAAAATATTAAATCTAATGTAAATATTGAAAATATTTTTAGAACTCAATTTGTTTTTCAAACATCGGATGAAAATGACACTAAAGTTTTGTTTTTTTCTAAAAAGAGATGTTTTAGATTTGTTTAGTATAAGTGAAGAATGAGTTTACTTTCATATTATTTTTTCTTATATCGAAAGGAATGCATTCAGACCTTACGTTAGAAACACTGATAGAGAATGTCAAACAAACTACTTTTGCTTTTTTATAAAATGGATATTTCAAGAGATGTTGACTTACATGTGCGGATACTATACTGACACACATGTCTATCCATTGGGTAATTTTGTAAATTCATATGACAGCTCACTTTGAATGAATATCTGTGAATATAATTCGGGATATATTTTACAATTAATCGATTCATTCGTTTCAATGAATTAATTCAAACCTCGATTTCCTCATCAATACATTGTTTTTATGAATTTTTATGACAGAATTTGGTGAAAATATGTGTTCCTTTTGAGTACTGCCGTCGAACACAAGCGAAGGCGTCCAAAGACAGGATGAATATTCCTGAGGAACTGAAATCGATTCTTCTATCTGTTGTGTATTGAGTCGCATGTCTTCCCAAACTTCAAACAAATATAGTTGTAATGAAAAGTACTGTTTGATCGACAAAAAGAAATTCAAAGTAATGGTCGGCAATAAAATTGAGAATAATATCTGAATAGCAGTCGTTAAGCAATAGAATAACTAATTTTATGAATTGAATATAATATAAAAGATTATATTTAAATCCATTTTATAGAGTTTTATAGTTTAATCCAAAGTTTTAATTCCTATTTTGATTTGGGTTTTGCATAACTTTGTTAACAATTCTATTCTGATTCTTATATTACACTCAAAAGAGAGTTTTTGTTTGCAAAACATTGTAATAATTGGATAATTGGATAAATATTTGCTCGTTATTTCCAAGTTAAGCACATGCTTAAATTTGAGAATATAACAACTAGTACGAATATTTTGTAGAGAAAATATGTTTTCAAACAATAAATCGTCATTTAATTATTCTTTTACACAAAAAAATTTTCATATAAAAGTACATTCAATATAGGTTTACCACTTTTGTTCAGTGAATAAGTTCAGTCAAATTTGGACCAGGACCAAATAGATGTAATTACTGATTTTTTAAATAAAGAATTATTGTATGGTTTAAAAAATTTATTTGTTCTCTAACTTTCTGTTGGGATATTTTTACAATTGAGCCAGGATTAATTTGAATAATTTTAGTCTCAAAAAATTACAGCTTTAGCTAATTATATCTAATGTTATATTTAAAATATTATACTCTATAAAAAATAAATTTCTTTTTTATTATATTATTTAAAAAAACAAATTAATGATTGAGAGGATTAAGTAATCTTATTCTGAATCAAAAGATTCGTTGTTCGATGAAATAGTTGGCATCGCATGCAATGTCAACAAATGATAAATTGATAAATAATCTTAACTAAAATGTGATCTAAAGTCAGTGTTGGGGAAAGGACGGAATACCCCCTGTGATTTTGGCCCATATCCCCTAGGTACCCACATAGCGAATTTGATTAGAATATTCTGTGAAGTCCTGTCCAAATTCTTAGATAAATAGCAGAATTTTGTCAAGTTCTTGTTAAATTCTTACAGAATTCATTATAATTTGCCCAAATTCTGTTAAATTACGTCATTTTTAATTAAATTCTGCAAGAGTTTGACGATTAAAAAATGCCCTCCTCTGGACCCCTTCCAAAATTTGGATAATTTTGTTAAACCACAGCCAGGTATATCTTCTGGCTTCGCCAAAAACCAATACCCCCTGAGATTTTTCCCTTTTCCCATCCCTGTCTAAAATAAGTATAACATAAAAAATAAATAAACAAAAGAAACAAATATTTAAAGGAATTATGAAATTAAGAAATAATTTATATAAAACTCGCTTACGTTTTCCGCGTCATTAATTGTGTTCACGTCTATGATTTCGAGACCGATATAGATTGGATGAGCTTTAGTTAAAAACATTTTTATATTTAAGTTATTTTTAAATTATAAGATTGAAAAATTGAAAGACGTTAAACAAATATGTATTGAATACTTCAGAGCTAAACCACAAACTTTAAGTGTTTGTAATCTTAATTATATTAATGTAATGTTACACAAATATAATTAGAGCAGTCATTGTCAGTTCAGAAAACAACTGGTGTTCACAAATTAATAAACAGGCTGTTTTGTTGTTGAATTTAATTTATTTTTTAATTCAATTTGTGTTTGAA
>JAQFXN010002733.1:0-12084 GCA_034693365.1 Liacarus xylariae
AATTGAAAATTAATAAACTGTCGATATATATTTTAAGTGAATTTATTGCATTTAAATACTTCACAAATCTTATATTAAAATATAAAAAACTGTAAATTTTTAATTGAATAAAAATTTTATACTATCAAGAATCATATGCAGTAATACATTATATTTTGAGCCCCTCCTACAGGTGGTTAGAATTTTTTGCACACCCTAGAATTTTGCATAGCATCTTCTTTTAGGCCAATTTAAATTTCAGAATTGAAAAAAACCCATTTTTTAATCCTAAGGTTTCCACACTTCCATTGTCAGTGCATTTCTAGCCATATATTGGAAATTTCAGGTCTGGGCAAAATTTACTTTTCAAGAAATATATTGGCAATATTGGGCGATTCAGACAAATCAGGGTTTTTCAGCTCATTTTTGTATTATTATAATTATAATTATAATTATTATTATTATTATTATTATTATTATAGCAATGCATACCTTCTCTACTCTTCCTTTTAGTAGCTGTTGAACAATGATTTGTGTTTCCGTTAATATTCTCCAAGTTCTTAGGTTTTCTACCCTTTTTCCTCTTAATTACAGTACCATTTGAGAGACCATTTGTATGATAAGAAAGATCTTCGGCCACTCCAATGCCCAAACCAGTGCTAACTACCGGCACATCTATTAAATGAACAAAAATTAGAGATAAATGATTTTCAGATAGATTTTCATAGAATTTAACAGAATTTAATGATTTTTCACAGAATTTGACCATTTCTACCAAATTTAATGGTTATGTATATATTTTTTAGCTCTTCTTTATTCATTTTCATGACATTTCCAAAGCTTTGGTCACCATTTTCTTAAAAAAAATTTCGTGTTCTTTAGAGGAATCTATTTTGTCCTGAGAAGGGGATGGGAGAAGGAGTATATTCAGAGCTCCCGATCCCATACTTTTGCATCACTGAATCAAAAATCAAAACTAATAAAAAAGTATTGTAAAAATAAAACTACAGGTGCTTTGAGTGTTAGGCGATTACATAATATGAATCATAAGAAGACGGATTAGGATTAAGTGTATCTAATCTTTTGCAAAACAAATAACTAATTAATTTCATATTCAAAGAGATTTCTTTATTTGATTTATTCTGAAGTTTAAGATTAAAGAATAAAATTTACGATTTTTTAAAAAATTCTTATTCAGTCAATTATATGGAATGGAATGGAATGGATGTATACCTTTGTGATCAGGTGTTGTGTAATGATTATTATAGAAGTTCTGTGTGACGGATGCGGCGCTCAGACTGTTCTCCATTTTGATTCGGGGCGGACCGGACCCACTGCCACCACTGCCGGTGCCATTGACAACAGCGGCGTTGGCCGCGGCCGTCAAAGTGGCCGAAAGATGTGGGTGTGATGTGTGCAGATGTTGTGTCTGTTGTGGGTGTTGTGTCTGTGTTGTGCTGGTCTGTGGCGGCGAAGAGGTTGTGGTCGGAGATTCGAGTGAATACATGTGACGATGCGTTTGATGGTGTGAGGAGTGGTGATAATGTGACGGGTGATGTGACAGCTCCTGTTGGCCCGACTGCACGCTCACCGGCGCTACTGTCGCTTGTGGTGGTGCCGGTGCCGGAGCTTGAGATGAGGCGACTGTTAATTGAGATCAATAAAGAACTTGTGTTAAAAATCTGCTTAATTTTAATTATAAATTCATTCTAATTAAACAACTTTTAAATAAATTCCAAAATGCACTCAAAGAATATATTCTCTGAATATAAATATTAAAAGTCATCTATTCTTATGAAAATCCTCGCTAGTAATTGTACAATGCTTTGTATATATGGCTGCAAAGAGTGAAATATTGTGTAACTTTCAACTGAAAGTTTCGCGAAACTTTCACCGATAAAACTACCTTTCATTTCACTACAACTAACGCCATCTGTGAATTTTTCAAAAATATTTAAACAAATGTTTTATAACACGTGCAAAATGAGTTCAAATTATATATATAAGAGAATATTTAATTAAAATTAAAGTTAGGGCTATAGTTAGAGTCAGAACAATAGTTTTATTTATACATTTATTTCAAGGACTTTGTTTTAAATCTAGTTTAATTTTGCAATTTTAAAAGATAACCAAGATTTAGTTAAATTTTACTTAAGAGAAGACTTTATGCACTTTAAACAGGATTTAGTACCAAAAATAAGTTTATTGCAGAAATAATTGTCAAAAACTTGCTTTCACTAAAAAATAAAAGTTTAAATCTTTCAGTGAAAGTTTCACTAATTTTTAAATTTCATTAAATTTTGTAACCTAAATAAGATGTGTATCTTGAAAATTAACTAAAATTTTAAAAAAATTATTTTAATTACTTTTTTGAACTTTTCTTATTTGTTATTTTATTTTTCACCAACAGAACTATTTATTTGTTACACTTTTGTGTGTGTTTTAAGTGCAAAATTAAGCTATTTAAAACCTTTTAAAAAACAAAAATGCATTTAAAAATTGATTAGAGTTTTTTCACTTTTCTATTATATTGTAGTCTACAGTGTAGACAAACATAGAGTATATCTATTGATGATTATCACAGAAAAATTGCTTTTCGGTTAGAAACAAGATTTTCATTTTGAAAAATTATTTTTTATTTGATTTATATATAAAAATAATTGGAAAATATGTTTTACACAATCTCTGTATATATGAAAATATTTTTTCCATTAAATAATTTATGTAATCATTTGATTATATAAATTAAATAACATATATTTTATATAATATGTATAAATGTTTCTCCAAATCACTGTATTATCTATTTTTGGTTCACAACTCGTATTTTACTTTTTATTTTCTTTTTCTCTATATATGAAGTCATTAATCGGATTCAATGCCAACAAATAAATATATTTTGAAAACAACTCGTCGTCTGATTTGAAGGAAAAAGAGGTTTAATTTATTCTGTATTTCGAAAAATTCTTATTGCTTTACACAGAAAATGATTTCAATACCCGTTCCAAAAAGCATTGCAACTAAATGTATTAAATTACTCTTAAATAACTTTCTTCTCAATGTTCAGTAAATCTTTTTCTGAATTAAGAAGTTTAAAAATAAATTATTATTACTTAAAAAATACTTATTTAATTATTTTTTTAAACTTCATAAGAGACGATCAACTCTTTTGATCATATCTTTTAAACAAAAGTCAAACAAAGAATAATAAAAATAAAATGTTTTCTCCAGAAAACAGTTTTGGGTTCAAAAAAAATTAAAGAATTTATAACTCGTCAACAGTACTGTCAATTAACTTTCTCTAAGACCTTATGATTTTAAATATATTTTTTATTCTATATATTTATAAATATAAAGCAATTAAAATAAATGATCTGGATTTGTTTTAATGAAACATTTGTTTAAATTGTTTTTATAATTTTCTTAATAATCCATTGAATATTATGAGTTTTTTCAGACAATTCATAATTTTTACAATTATAAGTCAATTAATGATTGCTTTTAAAAGAAATCAAAACTTTTAGAGAAAGAAATGATTTATAAAATACAGAATAAAATAAATAAATATAAAATGCATTAATAGGTGTCGCTATATATTAGCCAACCATTGCCTAATAATTTATATCCTGTTCTACAATTGTATCTATTGTAGCCGTTTTTGAAAAAGTACAGATACGAGGACTCTATAGAAGAGACTTCCGTTTTGTTAAAAGACAATTATTTGAACGAAACATAAATATGAATAGAATTACATCTAATAACAAAATAATAGGTATTATATTGATCATATAATTCATTAAAGCCCTGGGTGATTCTAAATTTTATTACAATAATAAACTATTGAACCAATCAAAAAAATACCTCTATCTACTTACAAAAAGATTATGGATGGGACAAGGATAATTTGTGTGTATATGTCTATGTCTGGCGTTTTTATTTGAACTTTATTTATATGTGTAATATTTCTTGAGAATATTAACAGGAGGAGGAGTAGTAATGTTAGTTGAATTGGCCTTTTATAATAATTTAAAAAACACAGGGGACAGAGCGAGAGAGAGATGATAAGGGAGGGGAAACAATGTAGACGTGCACAGATTAAAGAGAAAGAAAGTAAGAAAATCACCCGATTTATAACTAATTAATTCCATTACTCTCATGCCATTACATTCTCATATGTATTCCCCCCTAATATTGAGCTTATATAGCAATAATAGTCAGAATAGATTTTTATGTTTGGGTTACTATTTTTGTGGACACAATTCCTTAAAACCCAAACACAATTTAAAGAGAGTAAGAGTGAGAATGAAAGTGAAAAATGTGAGGAAACAAAAGTAAAAGTAGTCTAAAAGAGTACTCAATAAAAATAGGAGAATATGTGGATAAGAGAGCGAATAACATAAAAAAGATCGATTGGCTAAAAGGATATGGCAGAAAAACTGGTGAGGGGGAGATGGTTTGAAGTTCGTTCGCCTTCACGTTGTCAATAGCAACCAGACAAATGCTCCTGTCCTTGAAATTTATTATTGGCTCTGCATTAGGGCGACGAACGAATTCAAGGCTCTCTACAATTACTTGCGCTGCAGCACCAGCACCAGCAGGCAGTTCCACAGCACTGGCAGTAGCACTGCTGCAATGTTGTAATGTTGGAATTGCTTCAAAAAAAGAAAAACTGCCATGTAGAAACTATATAATGTACAGTGGATGCACTGTAACAACTATGCACTTCAACGCTACACAATTCTATGCAGTATAATAGTGGCCAATGCTATTGTACATATACAGTACTGCATATTTGTATATGCATTGCACAGATATGATAGTTCTACTCCACAGTATTCCAATGGCCAACAGCACAACCAGTACTGTATATACAATATATATGTATATTAAGAATGCATGACAAATAGCAACAATCTGAGTTTTTATTTTGAAAAATATAATTTATTTTCAACACTATTTGTTCACAATATGTGTGAATGAGTCAATCTATCAAATATCCCGTCCCTCAAATATTACATTATATGGAAAAATACAAAATGTAATTCTTTTCTCTTTTCCTTCTTGTAATTTATTAGTCCTTTATTAGTCATGTCTTCAAAAATTCATTTCTTTGTTATTAAACTTAAAAGTTATCCACATTTAAAATGAACACTTTTTATATCGATTGTATCAAGGGAATGTACAAATAGTACGTACGGGAAAATCGCGAAAATCTAGAACACTCCTCCCCCTTTGTACGCACTGGTACTGAATAAGGGATTCGTACGTACACTTAGGTTTGACTCCCCCTCTCCTATAAAATATTGTGTTCTAAGAAACTATTCTTTAATACAACTATTAAAGTTATCATTGATTATATACATGATTTTTAGTCAAAATATTACTAAAAGTAGTGACAATAATGTTAGAAGAGATAGTTTGAATTTGTTGTACATTAAAATTATAGTAATTTAAAACACAATTATAAACAATAATCAAAATAATCACTAATATTTATAGATTTTATGAATAAAAACCGAAATATTTTACATTATTTTAAAATTTAAAATATTTGAGATTATCAGTTGATTCCATAATCCAAAATTTTAATCATTTTTAAAGCCTTTCATTAAATATTAATTCAATAATCAGTACGTACTACTCTCGTTAACCCCTCCCCGTTTAGTCTTACACTTTTGTGTATTTCCGCTTAACCCCCTCCTCTATCACATGCATACGTACTATTTGTACGTCCCCTAATCAATTAATAATTGTTAGTGTATAACGGATTCGGGGAGATGAAATTTTACAAATCGATGGGCAGTTTCGGGCAGAAAAAAAATAAAAACTTTAATTCATTAGATATTATTTAATCTGTAATCTTAGGAAATAGTTTTGATACAAAATAACATTAATTATTAAATATTTAATTAATATTTCAATTTTTTTCGATGTCTCGGTTGAAATACATTATCATTTTCATTGTTAATGTCTTTCTCTAGAGTATTGAATATAATAACTTTGAATTTAATTAAAGATCTCTCAGCATCCAAACTATTATCGACGAACTATTACTACTATCAATTAACATGTATTTAATTGTGATTTACCATAATATCGGATATAATTGCTAAGAATTTAACAAGAATTCTTTAATATTAATATGTTATCCACTAAAATATCACTGATTAAACTGTATATGAATTTTAAATTGACTTTTATTTTCGGTTCGAATTAAATGTTAGAAAATATTAAAATATAGAGAATTTCTAAATAAAAATAGTTTAATTAATATTTTACAATTAATTATAAATTTATTCACTATATCTTTGTAATTCATAATAAACGCATTGATAGAATTGCGAAATAATAGCATTTTCAAAGCAAATTTTAGTGTGTTTGTCAAGCAAAATCGGGTAATTGTTACATTTGCCCGGAACAAATTTTTGAAACTCGATGGGAAAAATCGGGCGTTTGCGGGCATTACCCGAATCCGTTATACACTAACTATTGTATATATTTTGTCTATAAAAAGCTCTCAAAATAAAAGATTAGATTTCTGTTTCCATACAATATTTGACTCCAATTTATTCATAGAGTCTCTTATAATTGGAAGACATTTATTAATATAAAAGTTCACAGAATATTCAGTATAAATATAAATGAATGTTTAGCTTAAATATAAAACTAATCAATAGTAATAGAAAATCCTTGAATTCTGTACTAATAAGTAGTTATCCTAAAAATATTCTTATCATAAAAATTATTAAATACAATGTTTAATAGATTTTCATATGAACTTAAATGTGAAACAAAGTAGAAAAGACTATAAAATTATTCTCAATCTTATTTGATCTTATTCTTGAAATTTAAAATGTATATTATTCTCAATTAACTTTAGTTTTTTCTTTTTTTTCTCGACTTTTCATTTTATTACAAACCATTAAAATAAAAATAAAATAAAAATTTTTTTATATTTGGACACAAAAAACTTGGAAAAAAAGAAAGTAAAACAAACCAAAAAAGAAATGGAATTAACAGAAATACAGTAATAATAATCTAATTTATTATTAAGTATTCTCTCCGTAGGAATAAAATAAAGAAAATTTTATTTATATTAAGAATTATATCATAACTTATAGTATAAAATGTATAAATCATTACTTATTATAATAAATGATTTTAAATTCTAATTAATGTTCCGCAGAAACAGAGAAATTCCAATTATTTTCATAAAAATGAAATAAATTCTTTATGCCTTTACCTATAAGTCTATCTCATAAATACCGGAATAAAATGTTATAATTTCTTTCTTTTGATATAAAAATTAATATACATTTAATCAGTGAAAGTATTTTTATCGTCAAATATAAAGCATATGAGAGTTAAATAGCATTTTGTTTTATATATGATATGATAACCAGAAATGAAAAAAATTGAACCCATTTATCCATTTATTCTCATTATATTTTTCATTTCATTGTCACTTCGATATTATTTTCACTGTCTCTCTCTCTTTACTAGATTAATAGGGGAAGGACAGTACGAACACGACATTCAACTTTTATCAATACCATAGAATCTATGGCATAGATAACTGTATTATTGTTTATCAGTTTTATATTCATATCTGTACTGAAACACCAAAACCTACTCCACCAGAAAAACAATAGGTTTTAATAGAAAGAGAGGGAGCGATACGTCAGACGACTACTAAATTACTGTTAGTCTAATCCAAGAGTTAGGAAACTAATGGTGTTTTGTTGCAGAAAAAGTACAGATTTATTATCTATTATTCTTCTGGTATTTGTTTAACGGATCTCAGAAACAGAATCTGATGACAGTGAAGAAATATATAGGAGTAGTTCAACATTAGAGTATAGGGGCATCCAAGCATCCACTCCACCACCAGTTTTATTGGCACAGCACAATGTATCATGACAATGCACATCAAGTAATCATAATTAATTGAAAATTATTATTTTTGAAAAGTATAAAACTACCTTATACAATTTGTATTCAAGAAGAAAAACTATAAACTAGCTGCTGCTCATTATTATTATACAACAAAATAATATTAAACTAGTAATTAGATTAAAATACGAGAATATACTGTCAATTGTGGGACAAAAGTGTGACAAACATGCGGCTTTTTCAACAAGTACGCATAAAGATGAGGGTGGGGATAGAGAATCAGGGTAAAACGTATGATTTCGTACGATAAAACAAAGGGGTTAGGGGAGGGTCTGATTTATGAAATTGTAAGCGTATTATATGATTAAACGTAATGAGAATTAAACCACTTTAGATTCACAATTAGATTAGGCTATAATATAAAGAATTGCATTTTTGAATCATAAAACAAAAGACAAAATAATTTTTAAAATTACTACTCATTTCAATAATGAATGTAATTCTATATTTCAACTATTTTTAATTGGTTTGGACTGTAATTAAACGATAATTTAATTATTAAAACGAGTGAAGAGTTAGAAAAGATGTTTTGTTTGGATAAGAGTTTTTTGGCCAATAGTTTTGATTCTATAAAATATAAACTTTATTTTGCATTCATTTATATTCAATTCCGAAGCAAATACTGGTCTCTCTTTATTCAAACCGGACATTCACTATAACCAAACGCTTATATAACAAGTAATGGAAAATTCAAAGTTAATTACAAACTGAAAGTTCTTTTCCCCAACAGTAGAGGTGAAATCAAAAGCATAGCTCAGAGGCATTAAAAAAGTACAGAAGAGAATAAAATGTTAGAAAAACCAGTATTTGTTCCTAAACTACAGTAAACTTTCTTTTTCTCTCTCATAACAACACATACATAACACACATCCCTAACCCCAAAACAACCTTTCCTCTATTCCTCTATTTGCAAAACGATTGGAAAATTTTTCTTCAGTTTTTATTATCCAAGTGTTAAAGCCTCGGAGCGATTGTATGTTTTGTTAGCTAACGAATTACGCCTTTATATTTAAAATAATACATTTTTTATATCAGGTGTTCGATGAGGTGTTGTTGTCATCGCACACATACATATATAGGGGTAACGATAGAAAATATGTCTTTTATAGCAATATAATAATGAAATATAATATATAATTATTGATAAAAAATGTTTGAATGTTTTCTATTGACTAACATATTTGTCTCTCTATTTATTTTTAAAACAATCGTTTGTATATTTTTTGCCATTGAGTTCCTGTTTATTGTTTTATCGAATAGATATAGACAAAAACTTTCATTGCCATACAGTCTTCTATGGGTAACCCACACTTCAAACTATGTTATGTAACTTATTTACACCGATATTCTGTATAAAAGGCTAAATTCAATTCTATATTCCTTTTGTTTTATAATTTTATTATTTAAAATTCAATTTATATAAAAAAGGAAAAATGCTTGAACTGAAGAAGATCTACAATATATTTAAAAATTTTGTTTTTTAGTTCTGACAACAAATTCTCTTTCATTTATCAGACTTACTATAATATTAATAATTTTTCATTTGTTTATTCTCATTGTTATTGTTGTACTTATTGTCTAACGATTTCATAATAGATAAAGAATATCTAAATTAAAAATCCTCTATAAATACTGTATATACAGTATAACATCTTTAGTTAGTGTTTTTATTTTTATAAATTATATTATTATAATACAAAAACAAAACAAAATATCTATTTCAAAAAGAATTCTAATCACGTATTATATACAGTATATTAAAACAGTGATAATTGTCTTTTAATATTCTTTACTAATGAATACAGTAATGAAATTATTTTCAATTCTATGAATGAGTTAAATAAGAAAAAAAATGTTGTTTTTATAGGAAATAAAATCAAATGATAAATAAATAAAAATTCCAGATCCTTGACAGTGAAAATAATACATTAAAAAAGAACTGGAAATATTTTGTCTAAAAATAGATTCCCCAGAAAACCATTTAATAGTAAAGAGTAAGTATCAGAACAAGAGAGCACATTCATTCTATTTTAATCAATATTCTAGTCATTATTAGACAAAATACAAACTATTTGACGTCCTCTCTCCACCATTGTTAGTAAAGAAAGACATACCAAAATTTCACAAAAAAAATCTCCAGCAGTTTCTCTATAATATGCTATTGGAATAATATTTTTATCCCTTATACTTTTCGAGAAATAATATTTTATTATTCGATAGACACTTAATAGCCTTAGTATATTGTTTCAGATGTGAGAAAAAAATAAAATTTTTTAATTGAAAACGAGAATGCTTTGTATTATAAAGTTTATAATATGAATTAATATATTTAATTTAAGGTATTTAATTGAAATTGATTTTCAAGTATCTCTGCTACAATTAACTGGTTTTTATTGTGTATATATATAGTAACGACTAACTAACAACTTAGTAATAAGGGTCACATCAAAACTATATATTCATTTCAATATGAGATACGAGATTTAAAAATTTATTGTATTATAAGAAAAGTTTACAAAACTTGATTACGCAAATCCATACGTCAATCGTGTAATTAACTTATAATTATTGTTTTATTTGTGAAGGATAGGGAAGGAAAGAGAGTTCAAAATAAAGATAACTCTACTGAAGAATTTTGTTTTCAGTTGAAAATTAATTTTGTATTATTCCAAAACCAAAACACTCTTTAGGAACTGAAGATTAAATGTTTAAATAACTTATACACGAATGTGCTTTCAATTACTGAAAACAAACAAAGCATTAGAATTGAATGAACGGATTGAATAAGAAAGTCTTGTATTTGTTATCAAATTGTTTCGTTTTGATAGATAATTAGCTCTAAGAGGAAAAAATGATTTTATTAATAATTCGCAGGCATTCACTCTCTGTAGGCATAGGGCCATTAGGGGATTAGGATATCTGAGTGTGTGTTAACCCATTATCCTGTTTACGCATATAAATCTTGTTTTGTTGGAAAGCGTAACAGATTTTCAGATCTAAACAGCGGAACACAAACAAGATTTAAAGAAACACATTTCACTCACAGAATCTTATATAAAGTTATATAAAAAAAATTTATTTTCATCTATGAATTGAAAATTTTGTGCACCTTTTCGTTAGACACAACAAATGCCCCACACATATGCTTTAAATGGAAGGATAGGTCAGTTCAGATAAGAAGGCATAAGATGTTTACGCAAAGAAAAAGTTATGCTTTTATTACGATTACTATTACTTTATATTATTCAATGAGTTCGACACACAATAAACAATTGTCGCAACCGTTTTTTGGGACACCATATAAAGTGAAGGCGGAGGGGACCCAATACACCCTCAACACCCCCAACATCTTGTGTTGTGAGTCCATTGCCTAACCGACAAAATAACAACAAGAACTCCAACACAACAACACATTTATATAATATATATAAATATATTTGGGGGAAAACAACGATTCTTCAGATGCGTATCAAAGAGAGCAACACTTATTCTCTGCCATTCTTTATGGTGAGCACCAGTACTCCAGTACTTGACAGAGCGGTGACCTAAAAAAATATGTTTTCTTCACTAACTATACGACAAAATGCTTTTTATTTAGAAATTCCACAGATTTTCCAACTTATATGTTCTCTACTTTTCAGTTGTTTTCTTGTTTACTCTTTTTCTAAAAGCGGAGAAAATGTTTTTCTCTCAGCATTTTTGGGTATTTCTCTCTTTCCTCTATCCCTCACCTCTCTCTCTCTCTCTCTCTCTCTCTCTCTCTGTCTCGCTATTCGTTTCGCAAACAACAAATATATAGCGAATGTTTAGACCAATAACTCATTTATCGTCTGCTCTAATATCTAATACAGTCTATACTTGTTATTAATAATAATAATTACTTATTATAAACATTGTATATTGACGTTTGATAACTAAATTGTCCAAATGTTTTATTAAACATTTAATTATAAATTTATAAGAAAGACTAAATAAATTCTTGTAATCCACTTTATGTGCTAACATACTTATTCCTATTATAAGGTTAAATGTCCACAATAACTGTTACAGTACTCATATGTAAGTAATCGGCAATAATTAAAAGCTATTTTTATTTAATACTGAATATAATATCCATGTACTGTACTGTACAGTACTTCCCTATATTTTAAT
>JAQFXN010002734.1:0-12080 GCA_034693365.1 Liacarus xylariae
GGAAATGCCCGCCGAATTTACTTTATTTACTCAAATTTTTCGGTCTGCCCGGAACTGCCCGCCGATTTTTAAAATTTTATCTGCTCGAATCTTATAAAAAATAAAATATCAAAAATATCTATTAAATATTACTCTATTACATCATGATTAGCTAGAGGGTATTCATCCTGATTTTGAGATTTTGCAAAATATAACACTAACTTTTTTGCGCATTTGGTAAAATATTTTCTTGTTTCAGATTTTGAAATTTTGCATACACCCTGGTATTTTGAGAAAATATTCTGAAAAAAATCACAACCTACATGTATATCCCCTGACTCGGCCTACCTTGGCTACCCCTGTTTGACGTGCATGCTGAATTTAATTCATCGTACATATATAAAATGAATTTAACTCAAATAGTTATAAAGAGATAAATCACTCGGACAAATATCTAATGAATCAAACAACCCTGACTAAACTTTTGCACTGAGAAATAAAAAACAGAATTTATTTATTTTTATACAGAATCGACACAAAACTCATGGAAACATCATTTGTCTCGAAAGCATTTAAGTGCGCAATAAGTTTTTTAAAGGTCTCTCTCTCCTCTCCTCTCCTGCTCTCCCTCTCCTGTCGGCTAAAAAGACATTCTTTTTTTGTTCACTTTTTATTAAATTTATTTCCTTTCAATAGTTTCAGTCGAGTAGTGAAGGCGACCAAAGACAGAGTGAGAGGAGAGACAGAAAAAATATAAGTAATGTTTTTTCGTGTTTGACTCCAAGAATTACTTTTTATATTCCGTGAAAAGAATTTTCTGTTGAAATTGTATTAATAAAATGTCTTTTATTTTCTGGGAATAACAAATAGAATTTCTTATAATATAGAGGGGAAGGGAGAGGATAGGGTATGAATCCTTGGGAGGGGAGAGAGAGACACACATTAGTTTTCTCCTTTCATTGCAATAAATAAATTTGTTTTTATTTAATTTTTGTTTTGAATAATCAAATATTATTTATTTGTTTTTATTCCTCAAAATTATTTGTCAAAATGTCACCGAATATTCTGAGAAAGTTTTTTTTTCTCAATATTATTATGAGTTATTGAATTTTAGATATCAGAGATGACCACAGATTTTATGAAGAAATATGTAATTTTGGACTGGAGTAGGTGATTTTGTGGATAGTAGTCATAGTATAGGGTTCACCTACTGACCCTCATTAAAATTCTGTTGTGTTTTCTATCATCTTTATGAAATTTCTAAATATCAAGCCTATACTTTTGCATTTATGATAATTATTACGTCATTTACGGTTATAGTCTGTTGATTCTGAATGTAGTTTTTATGAGAGATAAAATTATGAAAGTGCAATTTTTATCAAACGCTCGTTTATATTCAATATTATATAAATAAGAAATTAAAATATTTGTGAATTTATCACAAAATTTTTATACTTTCCTTAGGATTTAAAATATTAGCAAGTTTAAAAATCATCGATAAAACACAGAATTTAATTTTGTTTTTAACTAAATATATGGAATTTTCTTCACAATATCGACGATATTCTTATGTTATTTCAAATATGTTTTATTCATATCCTTTAAGTCAAAACAATAATAATTTATTCAATTCCGTGAAAAACTAATCTCAATCTAAATTATAGCTGTGGGTAGAAATGGTGCTTTTTATTAAGTCAGACATATATGAATCATACCTGAGGACAGGTTGGAGGACATGAAATAGATGGATGGTGTACTATACGAGGTGTACCCATTCCTTGGTATCTTTCTAATCGTTCGTTCCGTTCGAGCGTGTGATGGATCTAATGATTAGAAGAAGAAAAAAAGATTGAAATAAAAACACTTCAAATACAGAAAAAATATTAAGAATGCTTTTTAAAAAGCACTCATTCATTGTGACCAAATGTAAATATAATAAACGCAATTAATATGACATCAATTACTTGAATATATTTAGACAAACCAACGGAATATTTTACAACACATATATCAGTATTGATAAGAATATACGTGTTTTTAAATCTGCAGAATATTCCGTATTATAAAATTTGTTTTACAAATGACTAAAACGCTTAACAATGATATTCTGTTAAAAAAAAGACTATAAATAACTTTCAATACTTTTAACGATATAACAACATTAGACACACAGAATAAAAATAAAAGATAGTATTTTTTAGAGCATAATAGATATGATTCATTTCATACACACATTGAGAACACAATAGAATGGAATATTCTATGTAAAGAATATTCTGTTGGGATAAATGTGAAGAACAGAATCAGAAACAATAGGTAGAAAATTCTAAAACTTGTTAAATACACTATTATATATTGTTTTATATAATCGATAATATGGCTGGGATAGTAACCTGTGTCATTTTCTTTTCAAACGAGAAATCTCTCCCATTCATCATCATTACTGTGCTATCAAAACTAAACACAATCGTTTGTTTTTTTGTACGTAAGTGTTTTGATGCCTATATATAGCCAATTGCAGAAAAAAAGTATATTCTAACCTAGGTGTGATTGGTTTACAAAATAAAATGGTTAAAATTTAAAATTTTTTGACATTATTTAATAGATGATGAAATAGAAGGAATATATTTTCTTATAATTTGGTAAGAATTAAGTAGAATATTATCTGTATTTCATTGTCATAAATATCTTACCCATTGGCTGACAATCACTAAGACATACGGTTCTTATTTTCAGGCCTTTTATATAGACTGGTCCAATGTCCAATGTCCTTAATGTCCAATAGAGAGCCAGTCAGTTATCAATTTAAAATACACAAAATACATATACCGAAACCCCACCCCCCATAGCGTTTTTGACCCCTTGTATATAATCTGAATTCTAAATTTTTCATTTTTTCAAATTTGACAACATCTAAACAGGATTTTTAGCAAACCTTTTTTTGCAGATTCTTTGAAAAACTTTCCATTATTATTTTATAACTCTTCGGCGCTAGGCATGGAAAATTATTATATTAAAATATGCAGGACAAAATTTAAAGATAATGCTTTTATAAAGAGCTTTAGTGTCTGGGAAAAAACTTACTCAGAAACTCATAGATAAGAATTTGAATCTCTGTCAGAGATGTGATCTAGTGGGTTTAATCTGATAAGAGTTTGAAACTGAATCATATCTACTAATACAAACTCTATAGATTTCAATGGAGTTCAATAGAGTTAGCATTAGTAAATGTGATTCAGTTTCAAACTCTTATCAGATTAAACCTTTTAGATCACATCTCTGATCTCTGTCAAAAGTATATTTTTACATTTTATAAACATAATAGAAAAAATTAATATTCTATTTGATTTTTTATGAAAAAGTTTTTAAATGCCTCTTTAATAGCTTATCTAAATATTGAATATTGAAAATCACACAAAATAAAATAATAAAATGAAATAAAATAAATGAATATTTTTCCAATTTTTATTTTTTTCATAAGACATGTTCAGACTTACAGAATAATAAGCATTTTTTTCATTTCTTTTGAAAATAATTGGTTTTTTTATTGAATTAGAAAAATTGTGAGAATCAGAAATCAGATATAAAAGTAATATTTATTTATAAAGAATTAATAAGATTTCTTGTTATGAAGAATTAGTGCAGTTATTGTTTGCGGGAAGAGTTTCTTTTCCGCAGGGGCTGTTTAGTGGCATAGAATATTCTATATTATAATATTGTTGATATAAAGAGAGGAGAGGAGAGGAGAGGAGAGGGGAGAGAGAGAGAGAGAGAGAGAGGATAGGGTGGGTATTAAATGGCATTTCGCTACTGGAATGACTGTTCACATCAATAAAAATGATGGCATAGAGAATGGAAGTCTCAAATCGATTTATGTCTTACCCTTTACTACTGTACCAAATATATATATATATATAAGCCATATATGCTATGCTATGCTATGCTATATTCGCAAAATCCCCGGCATCTGATCTAAATTGATGCCCAAATTTAGCTTTCATGACATCAATGATGAAAAATATATACAATATAATATATTTTTTGTACACTTTTTTCTGCTGGTATTTTGTATTTTATTATTACTATTTTTTTTACTTACAATTATTAATGGCTTAAACTTTATTTTTTGTCCATTCAATAGATTAAACACTGAGATAACCGATAATCTCTATTAAATATAATGGCTTTCTATGGAATATATCGTTTATATAATTTTTTAGTTTTTTAATTTATTGATGGCTTTGGTTGAAAAACAGATTTAATATTGTAGAGTAGATTTTATGCTAGATTAAAAGATGAAAGGGCAATTTAAAACTAAGTTTAATAGGTTTGTTCTTTTTTTCTAATAACTGATTTTTTGTATCATTGACAAACTTAAATTGAAATTTCTAATTGCTTTATTCTATCAGGTAGTAAATATTTGTGCACTGATCAAAATTGCAAAAGTTGTGTATTGTCTGATTTAAATAAATATAAAAATTATTTGCTTAGAAAATCTAGGTAGAGTCCATTTTCCCTAGTTTTTTATATGTATCAAGGACGTTCAAGGTCCAAGACAACAGGAAGAGTATTTCAAGCAAAGTTTAGAACAAGGGACGTCAAGGACCGCATGAGTCAGACATAGAGGGTATAGAAAATATTCTCAAAGTGCCAGGACAAATCCACAATCTTAAAATATCAAAAATACAAAGGTAAAAATAAATAAAAAATTCCCCGTGGCACTAATAGTGACGGTGATATTTGCAGAATCTCAAGCTCAGGGAGTATTTAGGCTATATACCCTTGGCCATCCCTAGCTTAGATGTATCAGACCATAGAGACAATGATATAAAACAATTGTTAAGAACTGGACCGTCAGGGAAGTTCGTTACGATCTAACACAACATTCAGGATGGATCAGGTTATGCACTGCTAAAACCATTGTAGCCTTTCTGGACACCACTGACTCCTAAATTCTTAATCATTGGTGCTGTTCTTCGTTCCCAATCTAGAAATTAAATTAATGTATTGTCGATTTTAATTAGCGCACACAACAACTTCCGCATTGAACTAATAATATCTGAAGCCATAATAAATGTTTATTATAATAATTATTATTGTTTTTCGCTCTTTCACAACATTTCGCTAAATTAGTTTTGTTTGTCGTCTAAAATACTCAAAATAATGAAGTAGTAGTTCATTATAAATATATGCAATTTTTTGGAGAGAATCTTCTGTTAAATTACAATATTTTAATAGTAATTCAATACATTCTTATAATATTTTATCGAAATATAAATAATTGGATTCTTAATTCTTCAGAACAGAGATTCACAAATTCTAAATCTCTGGACAGATATGAATTTCGTTAGAATGCAGTTTGAAATACACAAAAGTTTTCTGTTAGAAATATAGTTAAATAAATGAAATAAGACCTAAAATGTAGATACCATCTCATCGTCTATTGGTTAGGAAAGTGGCCGCGTGTTCTAAAACGGTGGGCTCAATTCCCAACTATAGGGTGGTCACCATTTTTGGCCATACAGTAATACATTGTAGATATAAATTGGCTAGAATTTAGATGTTTGCAAGTAATTCGGCGAACGCCTGTCAAAATTCACAATGAGATGTGTTGTATTACGAAATTCTTGTGTCTTTTCTACATCTGAATTTTAACCTGACTGGGTTTTAGTATTTTAACTAGGGATGGGGAAAGGGGGGAGGTCCAGTCCGGATTACTTCCCCAAAACAGAAATTTTTTAACATTACGTCAATAGACAGATATCCCTAAATTTAGGGCAAAAATCCTCAAAAATAAGGTGCGAAGTACCCTTAATTGATTATTTTGGCCATATCCTTTCTAAAAAGTGTGAAGTCTTCCATGCTTTTCTTTTCCCATTCCAGGTTTTAACAAGTATCAATAGAGAATAAGCATATTTTTCAAAATTTAAACAATCTGTTTATTAAATTTAATTTTAACCAATTAGAAAGAAATCTCAGATTCATTAAAAGGGTTCCAGGAAGACATATAAAATGTGCAATCTATAGTTATTTAGCATTTTGTGCTTTAGGTGATAATCGCTTTGCTTATTCTTTCAAATACAAAATGTTAGACATTTTTCCTTAGAAAATATGATTGTATTTAACATGATTAGAATTTAACCATTCTCATTAGAACAATTGTATGTGACATATTTTAAGATTAATGTGCACTTTACAAAATCAAGTTTGACATTTTGTAGAATCATATTAAAAGTAACAAAATGTTTTTCTAAGGCGATAAACAAGGTAGTCTGAACTGAATTTTCAAGAGTTTATATATATTATAGAATCAATTTTTAATCAAATAATTATTATTTTATAATTAAAACAAATTCGAAATTACATTTGAAAGATTCATATTTATGCAATTTTCTATTCTAGACATAAAATCTTCTTGAGCAATCTTTGATTTTGACCTGGTACACCTAAAAAACTGACTACAAACCAAATCTATTTACGAGAAAATCCTTATATAAGAGCAAAATAAGTAAAAATAATTTGAAAATAATTCAATAATCTATTAACAAAAAAATTCTTGTTTTTCTTATTAAATTAAAAAACTATTTTCTGATTTTATTAAATAATTTTTTAAAAACTTTTACTCAATTCTATATCGATTTTGAAAGTTTGCAGTGAAAATAAAAGCAAAAAAAAGAATAGAAGAATAGGAGAAATACGAGTAAAGAAAATTGTAAAAACAAGAGTTTAAAAAATGGAAACAAATCCAACGATTTTTCCATTAAATTAAACGTTAAAGGAGTAGTTGTATACAAAGAAAGTACAAAAATATAAGTACAAAAATTCAAGTCAAGTATTGATTCAAGAGTAATTGAAGGAATAGAAGAAATTCAAGAGCATTTGAAGGAATAGAGAGGGAGAAAACTAATTGAAGAATATTAGTAAAGTATTAAACAATTTTTTCCTAGAGTTTGAATTTAATATTGGTGAAAATTTAAGAATATTTACAAAACCAAAAATATCCCGTATTTTTAGTTTATATATAATCTTAACAAAATTAACTTGAGCTTAGCTAAAATAATTAACACTAACATT
Source organism: Liacarus xylariae (assembly GCA_034693365.1). Taxonomy (NCBI): domain Eukaryota; kingdom Metazoa; phylum Arthropoda; class Arachnida; order Sarcoptiformes; family Liacaridae; genus Liacarus; species Liacarus xylariae. The sequence continues at coordinate 7,054 of JAQFXN010002734.1, forward strand.
TTTTGCTAGTGTTCAAAATAAGTAAAATGCAACTTTCACAAATGGTTCTACCTATATTGGATTCTGTAAGATTCTTTAAAATCTTAATTTAAAATTTACAGAATTTTAAAAAGAATTGAGAACAGAATTGCATTTCAAAGGCTTATAAGATTCAGACCTTTAAAGAAATCTAATAAAATTTCATAGATAAAATACGAAACATAGCACACATTCAGTGGGGAATCATTTTAAACTGGACGGACAAATGCTTGATTCTTACTCATTAGCTTTTATATTAAACTAAGCAGTGACCGATAGAAAAAATATTAATTTGAATGAACATTTAGTCATTCATAGAAAGAATTTATATCAAATTTTTTATTTTGCATTATTTGATATTAATGTTAATCTTTCGGTTAAAGATTAGTCTAATATAAAACTCAAATCTAATGAGTAAGAATCAAGTATTTGTCCGTCCAGTTTAAAATGATTCACTACTGAATGTTCGACAGCCACTTAATCTACAATATTCAAGGAGTACAAATTCTTGAAACGATTCTTGATATAATAAAAGTTCACAAAATTAAGCAGACTATTAAAAATTAAATAGTAAATAAATTATGATGAATTTTATCCAAATTAGTCCAAATAATTGTGTGGAAGAAGTGTGTGTCGAATAAATGTCCTAGATCTAATACATAAACATGTGAATAAAATTTATAGAATTACTATATATCAGGAATGCTCACAGAATAATAGCGATTGACCAGAAGAATAATCGAGAATTCATTTATATAAGAATTCATGAGCACTAGCACTCTATCCCTGTCTGGAAGCCCCGGAACGATCAATTGTCTCGTCTCGAGTTCTATCTCATTTCACATACACATCCTATACCGGCTCTGGTATTCCTTCATTGAGCTGCTATTCATCTCTTTTTATTTATTACTTTTATATATCGATCACCAAATGAGAGTACATCATAGATAGTGTAGATCTGTTTCGGGTAATGTTTTAAAAAGCTCGATTTTGCCGCCCAATTTAAAAAACTGGTTGCGAGCATATGAAACAATTGCTCGATATTTACCGAAAACTGCTAAAGCATTTGCTAAAATAATGCAATTATCTGCAATTCATTCAATGCTGGTATTATGAAATAAATTGCAAATAAAGCTAAAATTAACTGAAAAAAATAATAATTAAGTCATTTTTATTGTGATATTATTTTTTATTCTGATATTTTCTATCATTTAATTCCAATTGAATACAAGTCAATTTAATATGGAGTTCAACTTACTTTATATGTAATCAGTGCTATTACCAGTAGATTTTTAAAATTTAATCTGCCCGGAAACGATCTACACTAATCATAGAATATATTCCTTAAAAATAAATTTTTGTTATTTATTTTCAATTTTAGGATTAAACGGAAACTATTTGTTAAACAAATTATTTCAATAATTTTTTTCATATTTTTTATATGCATTGATACGAAAAAATAGTTTAATGATAAATAAGTGTATCATTTGTTGGAAAATAAATTATTTTCTCATCAATTATTGGAATAATGATGCTTTGAAAAATGGAAAATCACATTATATAGTAAATTGCAATAAAATTATGGAGATGGCTAATTTATATCAGTGAAGTTGAACACAGAATTTAATTCTAGACTAATCTGTTGATTTATTAAAATATCATATTTAGTATCAGCAAAAATTTTGAATTTAGATGCTTTTAAAGTAATAATTCTTATATATTTTAGACGAAAAATAAGATAGGTTCATTATAGAAATACATCCATTCAGAAGATATTTTGATAGCATACATACAGGGGTATGAAAACGAATATACAGTATAATCTCATATTTCATCAAAGACAGAGAAAACGAATGATAAAAATTTCTAAAAATTAAAAATTTTCTAGATAAATGGTATCTTGACCATACACCTGTATCCTCCTTGTCATTCACAGATAAAATATTATTATTTCAATAAATTAGGTATAATTAATTCACTTGGTTTGAAAATTTTTTACTAAAATAAAACCTCCCTTATCTATACAGGACCCTCCTTATACTGTATATTTATTTTATTATTCAAAAACTATTTTTTATTTATAAAATTTGTAAATAATTATTAAAAATAAAGACTAAGTCGTCTTTTTGAAAGACAAATATTTTACTTGAAATCCAAGATTAAGACCCAACACAAATTTATTTTGCACAGCTAATAGGTCAACCTTTTAGTGTCTTGCTTAGTGTTATTATACTGTATTTATATTAATAATAATCTGTGAACGACTGGCAAGTATTAGTGTAAATTAAAAACTTAGTCATTGATACATTGATATAAACTTTTTATAACAAATTATTTATTTTAAATTTTTTTATATTGAAATTAAGCTCTCGGCAATACATTAATCAAATAAAGCGAAACACTTAAACACTGATCTTCTAGCTGTGCAGATTAAACTTGTGTTGGGTTTATATTAATGGTCATTCTTGTTTTCTCTTTTGAACAAAAACAGAATTTTCCACTTCAGAGTTGTTACATATATTTTAAGCAAGAGCAAATTAAGAATTATTTGAAAAATAAATTGAGATATTAATCTAAGAAAAAATGTAATGAATTTATATCAAGTGCTGATTTATTTTTTATTATAATATATTAATTTGATTTCTTAAATATTTATAAGAATTTTTTTGCGATCCATTAGTCTTAGAATTCATTTATTATTTTTATTTAAAAAATATTTTTGTCATTAAATATTAATCTAATAATCCATTTATTTCACTCTTGAATTATTGCTCTCCAGTTCCACATTTCTGTGACTGTAGTTATTTTTATGGCTAAATCTGAACATCAAATTTGTTTCACGTTTTTATTTCATTTTTTTGTTCGGATGCCTTCACTCTATCGCATCTTTAGATAATCTAATAATAAAATTCTACCGAAATATCATATAATATAAGAATAACAGAATTACATATTCTCAGTGTCTAAATGTGTCCATAAATCACAGACTAAAGCATGAAATGAAGGTAGAAATTGAAAGCTCTGTTTCATGTCTGCATAAAATAAATTCAACACGAATAATAATGTTTTGAATTTAGTTAAGTTATAAAAAATACAGAATTTTTATAACATTATAGAATCGCACAGAACTTAAGAATAATGTCAATAAAATGTAAAATAGTTTAAGAATATTTGAAATATATTTTAAGAATTTAAAATATATAGTATTTTTCAAACAACGAATTAAAAAAACAGAATTCAGGTATATAAATATTAAATTGTGACATTATTAAAAAGTGACAATTGATCAGACTAAAGAGTAAAGGGGCTATTATAGGGAATACATTAATAGCTGCATAAGTATACTTTCATTTCATAGCTGTAAAACCTGCTATCAATTGTTGCAAATGCCTAAGAAGTGCTTAAACAGTTTGTGTATTGCTGTGAAGACTGCAAAATTTTGTAACCCTTTTCATTTTAGTCGGCTCAATTATAAAAGTATTTAACCTGATTAAAAATATATTTGATTAATTCATCATGTATTCGGGATGTTAATTGAGATACGTATTGTTTAACGAATCAACAAAAATTTGCAAATGTTAACTAAATTATTTGAAAATATCCTGTACAATATATTCTGGTGATAGGATTCTAATATATTAATATTTAGAATAGAAAATTAACACAACTTGAAAATACAAAGATAAATTGTAATATTTTAACTTGCCAAAGTATTTAAATAAGTGGAGGATAGATTTAAATAAAAATTTACAATGATATACAGTTGCCTTCATATTTGGCTAAATCTGTCTGTTTATATGCAGACACTGAATCCAACAATACTTATTCTGTCTGACTGTTCACCTGTTTCCGCCCTATCTTCACGATTCAAGACTAGAATAATAACTATATTAGCTGTTCTATAGCTACAGACGTGAATGAATGACATGACTGACCAAAAGCTCTATCATCAAATCTATTATAGTTAGTTAGGTTACAGATAATAGTACTATTCAGTACTGTATAAGTGTATATGCGTTAGTGTATATCCAATTGGTTAGACTATAGCCCAGTATTCTAAGTGTATTGAATAGAATATTCTGTTGGCATAAATGGTTAGAACACATATACAGTAATCTTATCGCCGGTCTCGCAGTTCATATGTTCGTCTGTACACACCCTCATCTACTGTCATCTCTTCCTTACATTTTTCATAGGATTATAATTAAGAAAAATACAAATAAAGACAATTGAATCGAAATATAATTTAATTATAATACACTAAATTATTGCGGCAAAATGGCGTCAAAGGTGCCATTTTGAACCGCTAATATTTTTGCTATAAAATCGGAGATATATGTATATTAATAGTGCATTCTTGTATTCTATTATACCTATGATTCCGGAATATTTCTCTCTCTCACTCTTGTGTATTCACGCAATGAATGCACGCAATACTTTGCAAAATATATTTATATATTTCGTATTTTTCTCGTGCGATAAGTATTTTTTTTATTTGAAATGAATGATTGAATTTATTTTCACTAAATAATTGAGATTTTTTTTCGGCTTAAGACATGAATTCTATTTTTAGATATACTTAGTGATGTAGGTTTTCGGTCAGATAACAATTTTAAAATCGGATGTCTTATTCTGTGTGACCGAAAAGCTTTTCTAGATAAATTGAAATCGAAGGTCATATTCATTTACAAAAGTTTAATTATTCACATATTTAGCAATAATTAATAAAATTGGATAAGTAGAGAAAGCTAATGGGTTATAGCCTAAATACCCCCTGGTTTAAATTTAGCAAAGTAACCTCTGAAATTTTGCTTTGGAGGCAAAAAATTTTGTTTTTACCTTACATGACTTTACCTTTTACCATGTAAATTTTTCATACTTATAAATTTTGTTTACCCCTTCACTTTTCGAGAAAATCTCAAAATAACCCAACTTTACCCCTTGAATCGGCCGTCCTTGGCTACCCTTATGGATAAAAATTAACAGAGCTTAATTAATAGTTGAAATCT
>JAQFXN010002735.1:0-12080 GCA_034693365.1 Liacarus xylariae
AATGTTTAACTGTAGTCACTATTATACTGCAACACGTAGTCATCTTATAAATCTTAAGAAATGTTGCTTCTTCTTAATGCCTTTTTTGTTTTATTCTTTCACATATATTACAATATTTAACATAAGAATAATTTCTATAAAATTAAATTAGAAAAATTTAAGAACTTTAATTACAGCTTAATATTTAATAATCCCTGTGCTCTCTCTCCCGTTTATTTAGTAATTAAAGAATTTTCATTTCTAAAAGACATAATAATTTAAATTTCAAATAAATATATATGAAGTTTGCGATAATTTCTTTATAATATTCTAATTAATGCATTAATTAATAGTGAAGTTTCCTTTAAGAAGCGAAATATGAGAAAAAACATATTAATTTAGGTTTTTCTGTAGGGAAACACACAAAATGTCAGAAGAAATTTATATACAACTTATGTAATTGTATTCAATCCTTAGGTCAAATACAGAGATTAGTTCTGTTTTTTCTGTTTTAGTTTTTCCCCTCATTTTATGCTAAAAAGCATTCACTTATTTGTCTTTTAAGAGAAAAACTCTTAAAGAATTTTCGTTTTTTCTTATTTTAATATTTTTTTTTTTAATTTAATTTTCTTTTTGTGTTATGTTTTCTCCCAAAAGTAATTTAAATGACTTGAAGACAAATTCTTGGTCTTAAATGTGTATAAGAAAAACGAATACAATTTCTGGAGAAAAAAAATTAATAATTTTTTTCTCGTTATTGTTTCACAAAAGAAAACAAAAGAAAAGTATAAATAATTTATTTGACATTAAATCTGATTCTTATTTAATATATTAAAGATATTATTCAGACATTAGAGAAGAACAGAAGAAGAGTTGAATAGAAAAAAAATTCTGTCATTCCTTTCCGTTTTAATTAAATTAAATACTAACAAAAAAATATATATATATAAGAATATTCTTTACTATAGATGAGAGAATAAATGAAACGATTCTTTTAGTAATTTCTGTGCAAATATTAGAAATACATTTTTGTTATGAAATTATAAATTATTCCAATGAAACTGAAAGATATAATGATATAAAAACATGAGAAAAAAAATTTCTTTATATAAAGCGCATTAAAACATGAATTGTCTTTTGCTTTATTAAATATTATCAGGGATGGTCAAGCAGTTTGGCGCCAATCCAGAGATAATTTTATAACTTTTATTGCTTTTAAACCTGCTATTATTTTTAAAATTTAGAAAATTGTAAATGCTACAAAATTTTCAACAAGCTGTCCTATTTGACAAGCTTCTAGGTAACATTCGTTTGTAGGTTAACTTTTAAACAACCCTAGTAATTAGTTTAGTATTGATAATTTTCACAATTTTTCCTATAATCTGGGAATATTTTCTCGTTTTTGATAAAGAGTAGATTGCTACTTCCAATTTTTAATCAAAGACGAGTGTATCTCTTTTTTCTAATGTCGTCTCCTTGGTCATCCCTGTTTTTAAAATTTATTTTTTCCAATTTCGTATATAAAATAGTAGTTAAACAGAGAGTGAATTTATTAAAAGAGAAAAGAAAACTAAAAACAATGTCATTTGAAGTCAAAAACTGTGTTACAAATTATATAAACTTATTCTGGGTTTTGGAGGAACAGCTTAATTAAGAATAATAGTCGGAGACAAATATATATATAATACAGACAGACATATAAAACATAGAACAAAACGAATAAAAAGAAGAGAAGATTTTTATCTAAACTTATTTTGAAAACTTCAAAATCTAATTATAATTCTTAACATGTGATGGCCAGGGGCTCAACAATTGAACATCAGGGTTGGTTATAGATATAGACTAATTTTAAATAAATGTTTAATAAGAAGTTAATGAGTCCAGGTAATATTTTTTCATATGATCCATATCAAATTCTAGGAAATATTTGTGTTTCTAGGTGCAATTTTTCATAAATTTCTTGAAATGCCTTATTTTAGATTATTCTCAAATTATCCTCGTATTTGCTATGTAATATATTTTATTATTGCCTAGGTTTTATACAGATCTGTATATAATTTTTTCGTGAATCTTCTAGGTAATAAAATATTTAATAGAATATTTATATATTCGGTATAAGTTTGTATTAACAAAAATTGTCAAGTTGATTATTGTAGTTACTTTTCCATCCAGACCTTGGTCATCATGATAATTAACGTCTTAAACTGGTTTAGATTATGAGATAGGAGTATATAGTTAAAACATAGCTACTATATAGGAAAAGTCTACGAACACAAATTAAACTTGAATATATAATTATATAAAATTTTATATGTCATCTAATGAAGAGTAAAGAAACATAAAATGAAGTTTTATTTCGTATTCAAATAGAAAGAAAAACTGTATTATTCGTACATAAAATACATATAAATCAGGGGTTCCCAAGGGAGAGGGTATAGCCAAAATACCCCCCATGAGTTTGAGATTTGGCAAAATATCCACTGAGTTTTTGTGAAGCAGGCGCAAAGAGTCGTATTTTTATCTTACCCTGTGCAGTTTTCAAATTTGGAAAAAGGTACATCCCACCTGACTTTTTAACAAAATTTTCTCAAAATACCCCCCTCTATACCCCTGACTGGAGCCGAGTATACCTTTTTTAATCATTCACTTCAATTAACTCTCTGTATATTTAATGAATAAATTGTATTCTGTGCTGTCTTTTACTAACACTTAATAATTAAAGGATAGGAAAGGAGGATGCGTGTAGTGGAGAAGGACAGGTAGACATCAATGTATAGGGAGTTTAATTTAGTTTGGCATAAAATATAATTTTAATTGTTTATATGAAAATACACTCTAATTATCATTCATTCAGTGCAATGAAGTGGTAGTAAAAACTGTATAAAATGTTTTTTTTACATCTTTTTAAATAAACAATAATTTTTATTTAGCACTCTTTCATGTGGATTCATGTCCTAAAAATAGGCAGACAGCTTTAATAGTGTCAGTCCCTTCTCCTCCAAATGTTATAGTTATGTCATTCATTAAAATATTTTTTTTATATTTATAATGTTATAGAAGTTTAAAATAATTTTCAACTCATTTTATACAATAATAATAATAAGTATTTTTTTATCACTCGTTTTCTCTCTTCTTTTTTTTGAACGACTAGTGAATGGATAAACGTTGTGTTGTGTTGTGTTGTGTTGCGAAACAACAACAAATTACATATGAGTGAAGAAAGTTTTTTGTGATTATTATAATTGATTCAACGAGAAAAGCGCTTCTCTTTTTTATTTATGTTCTATGAATTATATAGATTTATATATGGGTTGACAACCTATTATGGAACTCTCCTGTCCGCCAGTCTATTGTCTGGATGATTTAGCTTTTATATTCATCTCATTTAATTATATTTCTTGTTAGAGGTCAAGAATCTAGAGATGCTCACAGTAAACGAGTGGGATCAGGAAAACTAATCTAGGTAAATTCAGTTGAATAGTATGTCTAAATAAAGTCCATTGAAACATATGTGTCTGGGTAAAGTTAGTTGAATAGTACTTGTTATTTCTAGTATAGTTGGATGACATAGAATATTTTCTAGGTAAATTCGAACTAAAAAAGCATGTGTTAATTTATTTAAAGTAGCTATTTTTTTATCAAGTCAATGACTTATCAAAGCAATTTTTTTTATTAATTCAAAATGTGATAGGCATTTGCACTTTATAAAGTAGCTTTATCAAGTTAAAGCTTTATCAAGTTTAGTGTTAAACCGGTTTTTGTGTCTACTATCAAAAACAGAGTGAAATATTTTCCCTAAAGTATATTTTAACATGGAGCATATTAACATAGTTTTTCTGATAATATGCTCCAACCCTTGATAATATATATCAGCTGCGCATCCCTGAGTCTCAAAAGAAAATCTACTATCAAAATATTGTTTAAAAAAAACTTTTAACAAAATAAAAAATAATAAAAACGAGATTTAGAGAAAAAAAATCTGATTATTTTTTCTGCACGAGCTATAGACCAGACTTCGGGAATCGATATCTTATTATTTTTTAATTAAAATTAATTGAAAGTAAAAGAAAACCAAAGAAATAAATAGAAAGAGAAAAAAAACTTCCTTTGCTCAGTCGCCTTCTTTCTCTTTTATTTTAATTCTCTATTGAAGCAGGAAAATAAAATAAAAAATTCTACCCTAATTATCAGTCAAGAATCACTTTTAAGCTTATTAAACAAAAAGCGCGCACTGTATCTTATTTAGTTTTGTTTTATTATCCAGAAAGAAAATAAAAATTTATTGGCTACCCTTGCTAGAAAAAAATTATTTATATTTAAACGGATAAGGGTTGGCAATAAAATTTAACAAAATAATAAAAGTTTTTTATGTGTGAGAAAATTTATTCTTTTAGATTAGTTTATCGTTTGTGTGAAGAAATAATTTTAAAAATTTTAAACCCCAAACGAGTCATAAATATTTTGCACAACAATCTGCACAATTGAAAGAAATAATTAGATAGATAATAATGATAATAATAGTATTATCTGGAACAAAACCACCAAGTGTGATATGATAATTGTTGCTGTTCATTTTTGGTCTTGACATTATAGCTTATGAGTTTAAGTTTTTTAACATGTTGAGAATTTCGTATGAGGAGTACAATCGAGAAACGGGTTATAAAATAAAACATAAGTTAGAAATAATCGCTTTATTTGAAAATCAATTCAAATCTTTTAATCAAATAATATTTAAAGAATACTATAAGGTCTATTTTATTCTTTAAATATTCTTCGATTAAAAGATTTGAATTAGTTTTCAAATAAAGCGATTATTTCTAATTTATGTTTTATTTTATAACCCGTTTCTCGATTGTACTAATCATATGACGTTGAATTGTTTTATTGAAATGTTACTTGATTACAGCTTTTAGCAAACTAATATTGATTTAATTTTTTATATTATTTTTTTCTTTTTATAAGACTGTAATCAATTAACTTTTATCATTTATTTATATATTTAGCTAGATGCGATGAAATAAAATATAAGCAAGCGTGTATTTTTAATCGATCAAAATACATTTTGTATTATGGATAACAATTTACGTTGACCTCCTTGTTTTTATAATTTGCATGCTAAAATTCTAAATGAAACTAGCCACTTATTATTGTAAAATAAACTCGATATTTTGTAGCAGATATAATTTTATTTTTAGAAAATGCACCTGTCATTTATTTGATTTAAAAGAAAAACTAAAATTATGGACTCTAACTTGTAAGTTGACAATAAAGAATTCAATACTAGGATGTGTTTAACTATGAATATTATATTTCAAATACATTACTGGAATTGGAAAATAAAAACTATATTTAAAATTCTGTCACATATTTTGCACCATATATTCAAAAAAAAACATTTTGGAATAATCGATTAGTAGTTTTGGGTTTGGGTCATCACATCAGTAGTTCCTCTAGTATTCATTCACGCAAACAGAATATTCCTATTATTATCGATTTGACACTTAAATTCTGTGCATAAGTAATAAAGTTCTATATATAGTATTGTTATTATTATTTATAATAGAAATTCTGTTATCGAAAGCATATTTATAAACTTATATTAGAAAAGTTAGCCCTGGATTCCTGTGTCAACTCAGGCGAGACACACAACTCCAAGTGCTTATATTTAGGGATTAACCTCTGGTTCACAGCCCTAAACGACAGCAGACGTTATATAATATTTAATATAATATATTCTGGAATAACACACATAACAGACGCTAAGAGAGGGAGAGTATGTGTGCAAAAGGCATAGGAAAGGACTAATAATTTTATCGCCAAAACTGGCGCTAATTTCTCGCTACGAAAGAGTGAATGAGTGGAAAAGGGGGTTTGCGATGAGAGAATGGAATAGTAGTAAAGAGTTCTAATATGTATTGTACAGCAAAGTAAGAGTCAGTGTATTCTCAACTGAACACTAATGTTATTCAAGAATAAAGTAATTGTTTTGTTATTCAAATTAACTCCTTTTCTCTCTCCCTAACCTTCCACTCCTATCATCGATAGCTGACTGTGCGCTGCGAAGTGTGTGTGTGAAGAGATTTTTATATCATATAAACTGTAATATAAATATAATAAAACTCCTAATTTTTCATTTATCATTGACTGTATATTAACATTAATATACAGTTTTTGAAAGTCAGGGCTGAATAGAGAGCCGCCTGTTTAACAGTGGAATTGTTTAAAGAATTAAAATATTTTATAATAAACTCTCGATTTTTTTTTGTTATTAAAAGAATAATTTTCAACACAAGAGAGAGTGAAAGCGCGAATGAATTGAATGAATGAATGATTTGATATTAATTATAGTCTCGAAAATCAAAAATTTTCTGAACAATAGTTTTGTGTATATTTTCAGTTCTATTTGTGTAACGGATAGGGAGGAGGGGATGGAGTCAGAGGGGGTAGCGAGGATTGGGAGAGGGAGAGTGTGTGTGTGTGTTTGTCTGCGAAGAATAATTATACTGTATTTTTCATTGTTAACCAATTTTGTGCCACTTTTTTTGTTATACATTTTTCAAGCGTAAAATTTTTTAATTAAATTTTTGCTATTTTTTTAAACGAAATAATACTTCCTTTTCTACACTAACAATGGAAGTATGGCAACCTTAGGATTAAAAAATTGGATTTTTTCAATTCTAAAATTTAAATTGGCCCAAAAGAAAATGTTATGCAAAATTCTAGGGTGTGCAAAAATTTCTAACAACCTTTAGGAGGGGTTCAAAATATACTATATTACTGACTATGATTTTTGATAGTATAAAATTGTCATTCAATTATAAATTTACAGTTTCTTATTTTATAATATAAGAATTGTGAAGTATTTAAATTCAATAAATTCATTTAAAATATATATCGACAGTTTATTAATTTTCAATGAAAAATTCTGAAACTGTTATAAATATATTGTGAAAGATTATATTCATTTATATACTCCACAAAATTTATTTCATAAAATAAGAAGCTATAAATTTTTAATTGGATAACAGTAATACTTATTATTTTGTACTATCTTGGAATTATAAAGTGATACACACATTTGCATCCTATGCATTATATCCACATCTCATTACTCTAATGAATAATTTCAAAAATTGAAATTAATATACTCTGGCCATATTGAAAATAATATCATGTTTGATATTTTTAATTTAAATATTGTGACATGGATATAAAGTATAGAATGCAAATAGGTGTATCACTTTATATTTACACCATAGTACCTTTCCTAAAGGTTGTTAGAATTGGTTGCACACCATAGAATTTTTCATATCATCTTTTTTTGCTATGGTCATTTTAAGTTTTATAGTTGATAAAACCCCATTTTTAATCCCAAGGTTGCCAGCCTTACATTGTCAGTTATTTAAAGTTTTCACACCTATAGACCTGCTTAACCCATGCATTGGCACAAATTATATTATCAAAAATGTTGTTATGAAAAGAATAAAGAAAAAGATCGAAACATGATTCAGTGTTAATTTTTTAGCGTACATCTATTATAGAACAATATTAAAAACTAAAAGTTACAGAACTAAAAAAATAAGACGCTCGTCAATTGTAGCGGTTATGGTCAAATTTATAATCATGAAATGATAACTGGTTTCCTAATATAACACATATTAAACTTTTATATGTCAAATAATTATGATGAGAGATATTAAAACTTTAAGAATATAAACAATTATAAACAATTATAAGCAATTATGATAAATTTTATAAATAAAGCAGATGTTAAAGAGGATGTTTAAATGGAGGCAGCCAAGGGTATATAACCTGAATATCCCCATGAAGTTCAAATTTTGCAAAATATCTCCCTCTAAATCTTTGCTTCGAAAGCAAACTATTTTGGTTTGTAACTTAATGCACCTTGTACATTTTTTAATATTCAGGAAATATTAATACACACTGACTTTTTTAGGTAAATTTTTTTCAAAATACTGCAATCTATACACCATCTGATTCGGTTCACCTTGGCTACGCCTGATGTGTAAAAAATCGAAGTTAAGTCAAACTAAAATATATGAAAATGCACTGTAGAGTTTAAAATGTGCTAAATAAAATTAACATTTAAATTATGAAGGTCAAAAAATATTTTCCAAATTTTTTAAACAATATACCCGTATAAAATTTTTAACTAAATCTAGAAAAAAAACAATGTGGGTAATGAATAAATAAATAAATATCTTATGCATAAATTTCTTTAAATTACATAGGGGCTTTGCTTTTAAATTTCCATTTGTACATTTTTTCTATTTAATTTTTAAATGACATCATAGAAATTTCACAGAGATATTAAAAACTATTATTTATTTTTTGTTTTTGTTGCTTTGATTACAACATTTTAATTATGTACTTCTTAAATATTATTATATTTTTCAATCTAATTCATAATGCTATATTAATAACTATTAATTTGACCAATGTTGAATTAATTAACACTGAATTTATAAATCTTAGATGCAATTATGAGATGGATGCTAATGTTAATGATTTTATCATTACATTAAAAAAGAATGCCAGATCATTTTTCATTAAATATTTTGATAATAGTAAGTTTAATTGATAATTGCCATTTTATTTCTTAAATGATATTCTTCTAATTTAATTTAAATCATAAGTAGCTTAAGTAGTAATATAGAAAACAAATTTCTTCTTTACAAATTTTACAACTTAGTCCTTGACTTTTTTGAAGAAAGAATAATTATTTATATTGTTAACTCATTCCCTTGTAACCCTTCTCTTGAATACAAAATATTTTCTCAACCCTTCCCAACCCGTAACAATTTTTTCTCAACCCTTATAAACCTTTCTCCTATCACTTATTATGAAATCTCAGCTAAAATTCTTGTGCGCAAAAACACATATAAAATCGCTGACATTCCTTAATGTTGTAAAATATTGGAATTTATTTCAATTATTTTTATAATTTTTAGAATATTTGTTTTATATAAGCCTACACTTAATTTTTAGTCAAACCTTCTCAACCCTTAAACAACCCTTCTTAACCCTTCACAATTTTTTCACAAGCCTTCTCTTCTCTTATAGTAACACAAAATGTTTCAACCGTTCCCTTAAGAGTCACGTAAGGGTTAAGGGGACCTTAAGGGCAAGGGTTCAAAACTTAGTTCTCTACTGTAAACCTAGAAAGACATTTTATATTTTTTCTTCTTTGGACCCTGTTTAAAACTAATTTATGTTTTTATGTTTTTCATATTTTACTTTGAGAAGTATTTTTCATGCTAAATTGAGCATTACTATTTTTCTGATAAATTTTTATAGGTACTAAATTCACTAAGCTTGATGGAATAAGGGCTGTTGAAATTAATACTCCAAACACAATTTCAATAATTTTGGAAAAGAATACCTTGGATTCAAGTGGAGTAAAATTTAGCAATAATTTAACCGGTGAATATGAATGCAAAATTGAGCAATCAAATAATATTTCAACAATTGCAAAATTGTATCTTGAGAATGGTTTGTATCCTATAAAATTTATTGTACAAAAATTTAACTTTTTTATTTTTTTAAAAATATAGAGCATGTTAGTTTAGTAAGCTTCAGAAATGATATGCATGGTGAATATACAAAATATGATAAAAAAATTATATTGGACAAGGATAACAAACATTTTATACTACTTTGCAATTTTAATAAGTTAAAAGGTGAATTTAACGAAATTGCAATTATTAAAAATGATAATGATAATATATTTGTATATCGATTAAATTCATCCAGCACTATGAATAATGTCATATACGGTATGATGTAATGGTATTAATAATTACTTTTATATATTATTACAAATTAACTCTATTTCAACAGACCAACCACATTTTGCTGGAGCTGACGGAGTTGAAGTGTTAATTGAACCAACGTCAATTCAAATACAGTTCACCAGTATAAACAATGAAGCAGTTGGCAAATATTGTTGCCAACATAGATGGTCATTTTGTGACCAATGTTCAACTAAGCCATTTAAATATTTGATAAGCTCAAAACACATCTTTGTGAATTATAAGTTAGACTAAATTAATACCAGGTTAATATATTTTTAATAATTCTATAAATGCATCTCTCAATAAAGTTTCTTAAAAAATCATTATATATGTAAAGTATATAGCAATTAAAATTAACTCCGGATTGGAGGTTTATCATAAATAGATTTCCTAATGACACTATCATTAAAATAAAATTCAATTAGAATAAAAAACTTACCGATGAATCTCCCGGGCTGATACGCAGAAATAAACAAGTTATAATTTTTTAAAGATTTCCTATTAATGATTTATTATTGTATCTATAAATGATAATATTAAATTTATACTCTATTTATAATTTACAGTTTGCAATTTTATAACAAATTCATCCTACAATATATGAGTGTTTAAGATTTAATAAAATAATTGTGTACAGTTTCTTAAATTTTAATGAAAAATCATTCAATATTTATAAGACTGTAAAATTAAACCGACAGTATTTATATTCATTTATATAATTCATCTGAATTTTCTATTACATACGCAAACTGTAAATTATAAATAGAGTATAAAATTAATATAATCATTAATTAGATACAATAAAGAATCATTAATAGAAAATGTTTAAAAAATTATAACTTGTTTATTTCTGCGTGTCAGCCGGGAGATTTACCGGTAAATTTTTTATTCTAATTGAATTTTTTTTTAATGATAGTGTCATTAGGAAATCGATTTATGATAAACCTCCAACACGGAGTAAAAGCACATTACGCGTAACATGTTAATGATTTCTGAATTTGCGTGTATGCATTATTCAAATATCTTGTATGCAGATCAAATATGTCTATTGTTTACATTGTATAGTTAATGAATGTTCAATGATATATAAAATCGATTTAACAAAGTTTAATTAAAAATTGACATTTTAAAATTAAACCTCTATTAGACATTTCTTCGTTTCAATTAGTATAAATAACTCACTTTTCTGTTTTCGACCACATTAATGCAGAATATAATTATAATATAATTATGATATGTGAGTCTACAAAACAAAACCATACACTTGGTATGTATGTATATGCATACAAAATGTATTGCGTGATTTTAGTAGTAGGGGAATGCAAAGGCTGAAAAATCAGGTGGGGTATAGGGGGTATAGGATATTGGGTATATGCATTGAGAAATTTTGCTTAAAAATCAGAGGGGGGAAGGGGTATAGATAAAAATTCAAAATATGGAAAATGAACAAGGGATGTAAGGTTAATTTAAAACAAGTTTTCCTGCGCCGCAAATATTATGGGGAATATTTATGTCATTTTTTGGAGACAGTAGAGAGTATATTGGTTACATCCCCCCACCCCCAATTACCCTTCCATAGTATTGTAAATTCTCATATATTGACAAAACAATCTTCTATTCACAAAATATTTATTATTCAATTTTTTAAAAAAAGAACAAATATTTAATATAATAAAACTTAATTGTTCAAAATAATATTTTAAGTTGTTATAACAAAAAATATTTATAATCACTTGTTTATAAATAATATTTATGTAAAGCACTTTAGTATAAAAATGATTTGAGAATTACTTTTATATTATAAAGTTATTTAAACAGATTAAGAGCAAATCTATTTTTTTATTAATACACTATATTAAAATGGTCATTTTTAATAGTTTAAAATTTATAATTATGCTTTTAATTATATCGCAAAATCATGCTGTTAATATAACACTGGTCAGATTAGATAGCCTAGCTACAGGATTTATAAAGCTAATTTGCACATACGATCTGGACGTTGGTATTCAGGAAGTTAAGCTGTATAAGAATGAGTACAATTTTTTCTCGAAAATTTATTCTAAAGAACCAGGTAAGTTTGAATGTGAAAAAATTACATTATTAAAATAAAGGAAAATAAATTTTAGTAATAAGGAGTAATTTATAATTGTTCAGATAGTGAATTCGATTGTCAAAAAATTCACACTAGTTAAAATAAAAAAATTTTCCTACTTACCATGAGGGACTGGCTGAGGTCCACGGAAATTTTTACTTTGCATATGATAGCCTGAAAAAGAATAAAAATTA
>JAQFXN010002736.1:0-12078 GCA_034693365.1 Liacarus xylariae
ATTGTTTAACATTGTTCGATAGTGAAAATACCATAATTGACGATAATGAAAATGACAATAGTCCCCTGCACATGACAATATATCCTGACATTTCAAAAATTGCATCCACATTTGAATAAGTTTATCAAAAATCACATAAAATTTATTATTCTGAATACAAATATAACAAACTTTTAATTATATATTTCTTGAAAACTACATTTCTTAGAAATATCATTTGTGTATATTTATTCATCATATAGTGTGCTGTAATAATGATTAAAATTTCATCAAATTCAGAAGACTTTTATCAAAGTACCGTGATATTCTTTACAAGATTGTTTTAAATTACACCGGAAATTATTGCTTATTTGGATCCGAAAATGAATTTCTCGTTAATAAATCTAATATTGTGGAACACATGTGCCATAATATTTGTTTTTAATCTCTATTCATTAATTTACGGTGGATTTGGAATTTGGTATTTGACATCACTTTACATGAAATATCAGTTCAAAGAAATCACTGAACAAATCAAAGAGAGTTTCAAAATGAGAAAAGCTTTACTTTTAAGAGAAGCGATCGTAAAACACAGTTATGTCTCAAATTTTACTTCTATTCTAAACGATTTGTTTAAATATTGTGGCCAAACGTGTGGCCAAATATTGGCGAGGACAATTTATTTTATTTAAATTATTGACTAATTTCCTGCACAATTAGCTATACCTCACATGATATTTAACAAAACTTAATACAATATATTCTATAAATATTTTAAATTTGTGGTCAATTCTAAAGTCTCTTTAAATTCTTTTTATTATATTTTTGACCACAAATTATCATTTAATTCAATAACAAATTATTTTTAATTTTCTTAAAGTGATTTAATACTCAAATAATTCGATAGAAAATTATATAAAATTGAATTTTATTTGAATCATAAAAATTTTGAATATTTTATATAAAAAGGTATAAAATTCGAAAACAAATCAAAGAATTTCTTTTAAACTAAAAAAGAGTTCAATTGGAGGATTCGGCAGATTATGCACTACTCCTACGTCTTCTCTTTCTGCCTCTAGTCTTTCCACCTCTTCCTCTGCTCCCTTTCATAGTCTTTCCTCTTTTCCGACATGAAACAGATCGACGGCCTCTTGATTTACCTTTTTTGCAAATCCAGTTCGGGTCACCACCTTTGCCTCTGCCTCTGCCTCTGCCTCTGCCTCTGCCTCTGCCTCCACGTCTCCCTTCAGTCTGTGAACCCGCGTCCACACCCGATGATGTTCTTGAGCCCATTTGTGAACTCCTACTTAGAGGACAGGGAATAAAATTGGAATCTTTCTTCTTGGCTCTTCGGGGCATTTCTTCACTCAATTTAATTCTTTATTTGATTCTAAGATTCGCAACGATTTTGAAAACTAAACAATTTTGTGACTCAACTGAAGAAAATCCAAATCAAAACTAAATTGAATTTTAAATATTACTTAACAATTAGTATTCAATTTTAAAGTTCGTTCACAACAATATAAGTTATACTATAGCCTGTCCCAATAGTCCCTACGGAAACAAATGTTCTATAATAATGAAAATCAAGCGCGAGTACCCAAAATCAATTGATTTCTGATTAAAATAGGGTTGTATTCGAGTTTAATTATTATTCTATAGTATTCTCGAAATTAACGCAAAATAAGTTATTTATAATTTCACTGATTTCAAAGTAATTCAACGTGAATTTGTTGAACTACAAAAATAACCAAAAATTAACTGAATTTAGATAAAACACATCTAATTATTAAACATGAATATAACCCTAGTGACCACTCCAAAGAAATACGAGCTTATAGTGTTATTTTAGTAATAGTTTTTAGGATTAGTAAACTTCTAGTAAGCTATATATAGAGGGTATGAAATATGATTCCATTAGTAGCGCCAATTTTAGGAGCAAACAGGGGGCAACTTACAATCACTGGCACAGGACATGGAAGGACATGCAATGCGACGATTTCATAGTTAGTTCTAGTGTTGAATACAATATTATTAAACCAAAGATATATTCTTTATTATTTTGGGGTAATTCTTAAGCATTATTTTTTTATTGCGGTTTTATTAATTCAATTATTGTTTTTAATCAATTTAAATAAAGTCTTTAATTATACAATATTTCAATCATTTATTGAGTTCTCTGTTCTCTAATCAAAATTCTGGTTCAGATCACTGTATTAGTTGTTCTTCTTTTCATTATTCGTTACATTATTCTGCTGTGAATTGCTGTCCATTTGATTGCCAACAGATCCGGAAGTATTGGCCACAACTGGTTCTTCTTCTTCCTCTTCTGGTAATCCAAGTAATAATGAATTCAAAGAATTCAATGAATTCACGGATGCATTTCTGGCTATTCTATGGACTGGCGTTTGGTTTTGATTTATGACTTGTTGTTCAATACCTGTCCTTTGATTCTGCGTTTCCATATTTATTGAACGAATTGATTGTTCCGATTGTATGTTATGAACAGAAGTCGATTCATCATTTGGTGGAACCGTTTGGGACGGGTTTTCTTCTGTTGTGTTGAGATCTCTCTCTATAGAGTTGTATGAAATCAATTCCGTTGAGTTTACCCGCCTTTGGAGGAATTGATCCAATGCTCTATTTTGTTGAGCAATTGGTGGAACCGCTTGTGGCGGAAGTTCTGCTCCATTCGGCACTATATCCACCGATTCTATTGAGGCGTTGGAGGGGATTCTCTGCACAGGTATTCCCCTGTTTTCCAATGCATGAAATCGTTGGATATTTAGTGAGTCGTGCCTTAAGTTCTGTAGATTTTGTAAAACACTTCTCTCCAAATCATTCAATTGTCTGTTTGATTGTCTTCTATTCATGTTTTGGTTGATGTCATCTCTGATGTCCTCAACAATTGTGTTCAGTTCTCGTGAAAACTGAAGACTTGTCAGAACCGAATCCATAGCTGTTTGTTGTGAAGCACTCGAATCGATTCCATTGATTTGATTTTCTTCAGAAATTCTCTCTAAAGTACTTAACCTTTGATTCAATCGCATTCTCTCGCTATTGAGTCGGTTCTGAAGTCTTTCCAATTGATTATTGATTACAATAACCCTTAACTGGAGTTCTGTGTTCTGGGAGTCAACCACTGGTCTCACTTCGAACTGAGTCTCTGTCACTATATTATGGAATATATTATCGAAGTTCTGCCGACAAGTGGGACACCGATTGTTCTGTTCCGAAGACCTGAGCAAACACTGGAAGCAGAACTCGTGTAAACACGTGTCGGTCAGAGCTCTTCTGTCAATGCGATTGTGACAAATGGGACATTGATTTCCTGTGTTTTCATTGCTTTCACTTCCATTATCTCTATTATTGTGTCCATTGTCTCCATTTTGTTGGTTCTGTCCATTACTAGTCATTGTCTGGATTTGAGATTATTTCCAAATAATCACTTAATCAACTCATTCACTGCTTTTTAAAGCAATTCTAAAAATTTACATTAATTTTATCACTAATTCAACAATAATTCCTATAAAACTTTTGAAATTACATTTTTGTATTCAATTTAATTTTTATAATTACATACAAATTTTAAATAATATTTTCTTCTGGTCATTTTGAAGCAAGATGCATGCATAGAATTGAATGAACCATTCATATGAGCTTGTATAAGTGAATTTAATATAAATTAAAATATGTGATATCTCTCACACCCGGGTAAGGGTTAAACCCGAATATATGATATCCGCTTTCGAAGAAACAGTGATTCTCCTCAGCTCTGACACAAACTGTATAACTCAAATCAGGCATATATAGAGCCATTCCTTCTCTCTGAGCAAAGATTATATAAACTACAGGAGTAAAAAAAGACTTTTTTTAAAAATTCTCCCCTAGATCCCCCTAGCCAAAAATTGGCAAAATCCGTCATTTTACCCTTCCCTAGACCCTCGCCGGTTTATGATCTCGCCGAAAAACATACCCCCTAACGCTTTGGACCTTCCACTTCCCTGATTTTAGTTAAAAAACAATTTCGTTTTCATTTTAGGTGGGTAAAGAGACATAACTTAAAACAGCACCATGTAAAATTGTAATTAGAATTGTCGCAATATCTAAAAATATATCTTTGCCTAGTTTTGCGTAAGAGTTAAAAATGATTTTTGAATATTCTAATCACGTTCACTTGGAACAGGTATGTCAAGCATCAGATGAAGAGTTGTTTTGAGCATTATATGAAAGTTCAAATTATAAATATTGTAATAAAATTGTGATAAGATATTGCGACAATTTATTAAATATATATATATTTATTGATAAAATTTGTCGAATAAAATGATAATTTTCTGTTTTTATACATTAGTTCTTATTTACAAAATTAATTGTCAACTAATTAATGAAACACTTCTAATAGAAGAGAAAACATTAAATATTTTCAATCCAATACTTGTGCAGAAGTTATGGAACAGGAAAAGCTGCTTAACCTACCGAACAAGTATAGGAACCTGTTTAACAAAAACTGAGTGTCAATCGCGTAACGGAACAGTTGGTGGTCTGTGTTTAGGAATATATTTGTTTTGCTGTCTATTGAATGAAAGAAAGATATTTAAAAAAATTTCTCTTAACTCCCGTTGTATTACTGATTCAAACAAAACCGGTATTTGTTTGCATCAAAACGATTGTGTCCATAGACTTGGAACACCTGATGGCTATTGTAATGCAAATTTGAACACATGTTGTCGTTCGGAAACAATTTGTGGTAAAAGTGTTACACAAAATGAAACAGAAATTGTTAATGACTTTTATCCTTCGGCAACAACTGATTCCAATGTCTGTCAAGTGTTTATCGAAAGGCAGCCAAATGTTTGCCAAATAAGACTGGGTTTGTGTTCAGATTTTGAACCTCAAAAGCAAAATCTTTTAGGATTAATATATAATTTGCAATACATTTTAGACTTATTAGAACTTAATTTGACTCAACCGGACGTCAATGGCAAGTGTACTACTGATGCTTTTATTATACAAACTCCAGTTGGAGAACAATTGCCAATTATTTGTGGCGATAATAGTGGACAACACTGTGAGTTACTTTTATTTGACTAAACCAAGGGTCGCCAAGCGAGGGTATAGCCCATGAGTTTGAAATTTTGCAAAATACCCTCCCTCTGACTTTTTGCTCAGCAGGCACAAAATTTGTATTTTTACCTTACCTCCCCCTGTGCATTTTTCAAATTTTGGGATTTGATATACTTTTCCAATATTTGGGAAATGGCAAAATTTTCTCAAAATGCCTCTTCTATACCCCTCTCCCCTGATCGGTCGACCCTGTCGACCCCTGGACTAATCCACTGAAGATTTAATTAAATAAGACTTAATTCAGAATGAATAAGAGTTAATATGAAACTATCTTGAACATTTTTTGATGTAGTTGGAGGGGACAGAATGAAATATAATATATCAGGAGTCGCCAAGGGAGGGTATAGCCTAAATACCCCCACCCTGAGTTTGAGATTTTGCAAAATAACCCCCACACTGACTTTTTGCGCCACAGGCAAAAAATTTGTATTTCTACCTTAAAATGTGCACATTTTTCATAGTTTGGAATTTCGTATACTTCAGAAACCTTTCTTAAAACACCCCCATCTATACTCCTGACTGCCGACCTTGGCAACCGCTATTATATATCAAATCTAAACATATTTAATTTAAAAATATTTGCAATATTTGTCACTCTTTAATATCTGCAGTATATTTAGAATTTGGTCGCAAACCGAAGAAAAAGTCTGTAAGACTTTCGATCGTTACTAACGGTTATGATGTGAGACGAAAGTGGAGAATAAAAGTAATTATGATTGGATGCGATGCCACAGAATTGGCACCCAATGGTTGCTTACAGTACTTCACATACAATTCTGCTATTGTTCGGAGTTTTAATTATGGAAAACAAGTTTAGATTTGATTTTAACCAATATTTTTTTAATTAAAATTTAATCTTTGCTCAGAGAGAAGGAATGGCTCGATATATGTCTGACTTGAGTTATACAGTTTGTGTCAGAGCTGAGGAGAATCACTGTTGGATTAAATGGGAATCAGAATATGAGGACTCGTTCTCCTGGGGCTCACCTCTCACTTGGAATTATACCATAACTCCATTCAACGCCAACATTGGATTTTGCAGTTCAGATGACTTCATCACTATTGATGAGGGAATTAGTGCTGAAAAAGTTGTTGAAAACGAAAGAATTTGCGGAAATTTTTTCTTTAGATATAAATACATCATTTGTAAGAATTTTCCTAATTTCCAAAAGTTTATTTAATTTTTCTAGGTCTCACTGAACAGCAGATTTGCTGTCTTTTTTGTTCTAGTTAATATTTTTAAAGTTGATTTTTTTTTTATTTTATCAAGATATAGTGTATGTCCTTCATACTTATGCGAATTTTTAATATATTGAGCCAAGAAATTCTGTAAAGAAAAAATACATTTTCTCAATTTTTTGGCAGAAAAAACATTACAGATCACAGTATTGAGAAATTGCATAAATATAAACGACATCTAGCTTGACAAAATAAAATAATCAGCTTGAAAAAAATATTAACTAAAACAAAACTGACAGTAATTTTGCATTTTTATTCAATTTCAGCGCAAATAAAACCTTTTCATTTAAAAGTTCGGTCGAATAGTAACCATAAACTAAATGCCAAGAACTCACAAATTGGTAAATAAAGTCAATAACGATATATTTTAGAAATTTAAATACTTCCTTATTCTGAGTTGTAAGTTGATAACCAAGTTTAAGTTGACTTGATTGTGCATTATTTTGAATATGTATTAAAATGTGCTTGCTCAGTGAAGAAACCAGGGGTCTATAGCCTAAATATCTCTCTGAGTTTGAAATTTTGCAAAATACCCCTACCTGACTTTTTACGTTGCAGGAAAATTTTTTTAATTTTTCTCTATTTATTTTAAAAATTTTTATACCCCTCTGACTTTTTTAGAAAATTTTCTCAAAATACTCCCACCTTTACACCCCTGACCTGGCCGACCTTGGCACCCCTAGAAGACATAGAATCAAATATACTATTATTTAAAAAAGTTTGATTTGATAGATTACAGAATTTCATGTGGCATTCATTTAAAGATTTATATAATTTCAAATGTTCTAATTAGTAACACTCTTTTTAGAATTTTCACTTGATATATTAATTGTTAATATCTATTATAATTTCACTGTATGTCCACATTGCTAAAATTTTAGTTATTTTAATTGGTAGCCAAAGGGTGGGGTATAGCTACTGATCTTCGTTTTGGGGCAATGCCCGAAATTGCCCGCCGAATCTGAAAAAGTTGAATTTTGACTCATGTTCGACAACAACGACTATTTATTTTTGATTGTATTTTATTCAATTGATTTATTTAGAGATAAGATTTAATAAATATAATAATATAGAAATGCAAGTTTATGGGGTCTTTGGATATATTATTAAAGAATTATTAAAGAAAAATCTAATTATTAAATCAATTATTTAATTAATATACTAGTTTTAACTCATAAAACAGTTATATAATTCTTCCTGCCCGAAACTGCCCGCCCAAAGTCTCAGAAATGTTGAATTCTTCCGGTTTGCCCTAAATTTCCCGCCTATTTTCAAATTTCCACCTGCCCGAAAAAAAGATCAGTAGGTATAGCCCAAAGACTTTAAGATTTTGCAAAATACTCTCAATACTCTCCCCTGACTTTTTTCATAATTTGGGATTTTGTATACCCCCTGTATATACTATACTACCTATACTCATCCAAGAATCGGCCGACCTTGACTACCCAGATTAAATATAAATTACAAGTAAGCAGAGTTGATAATCCTGTAGAGAAGAGCAATGGAGCGGGAGAGCCAAAATACCCTTAGTCTCCGAAAAATCACCAAAATACCTTGTGAAGAAGAAAATACAAGCAATTTAGAGATACCCCCATAGCAACTTTTAGTAAACGGTCAGAAGGCGCGGTTTTTAGAATATTCTGTGAAATACTTTCTAAATTCTTAGATAATAACAAAATGTTGTCTAATTCTTGCTAAACTTAGTGTAAGAATTTAACAGAATTAATCATAATTTGCCTGAATTCTGTCAAATTCTTAAAGAATTAGTCGAAATTCTGTTAAATAATGTCATTTTTAATTAAATTCTGTAATTCGACGATTACAAAATAGGTTCTTTTATATCCCCCCCCCCCCCCAATGTGACTGAGGCTCTTATCAGTACCTTATGCTCCCATATTTTATTTAATTAAAAAAAATAAACTCTTTTAATCAGTGGACAAATGAAATTTAATCCATTCCTTTTCAAGAGTTAATAATAATTTGCTTAAAATAAATTCTGTTATTAATCAGGATTTTCATTAATCTTCACTCAAATTGCTTGCAATGAGCCAATGGATTGAATCTGTAATGCATGCTTGATGATGGTCTAAGTTAACGTGGACATTTGACAATAATTCAAACTCAATCTACTGTATATATCTATAAATTATCTATTGTATCAAATTATTAAAAATATTTATATTGTATGTCATATTTATTTAAAAAGTGATTTATTCTAAACTAAATGCAATGAATATTTGAAAATAAGTTTAAAAGCCAACATAAAAATATTAAAAATGATTTCTAGTTAACAGACTTCTCAATAGATGATAGAAGCAGTGAAATACAAAAATGTATGACTGGAATTCACATATTTCTAGCATATATTCTGGTTCTATAAGTTTAAAATTCTATTATTTAGCGCTGAATTATTGAATTAAATATAAAGAATTGATATATTTATCATAATTTCTTATTTTGACTATATTTTTAAGAATCACTCATTGAATGAGTTGAGAAAATCTCATAAAAACTGCTAAAATTATAAATTACTTTAAATAAATACATCCTTTGCAGACATAAGACATGCATAGAATCGTATGAATGTATATATCGCCAAAAGGGCACAAATTTTCGGCTGAGTTTTAGCTGAAATAGACTCATATTTAGTGGCAATGAGTATAAAAACAATTAAAGAGTAGTGAAAAAAATATTTGACAGAAAAAATATATTTACGAGTCTTTTAAATATCAAATGAGAGGAAAGTGTTTTAAAACAACAAAAACACAAATCTTTTCTATTTTTAATAGCGTTTTGTTATTTGAATCTATAGTTAACTATTAAATGAATTAAAGCCACAAATCAATGGACAATAAAAGTAAGCAAACGTTGAAATGATGTCTAAAAATAATATCTTTTTTTCGCACAAAATCTATAATAAAATCTATTATTTAATCAAATTCTCTGTGCGTTTGAATCGCTTATAACGTATAGAAACAAACGATTTATTCAAATACTATTCAAAACAATTTATGTATTTGTTTTATAAATGAATTTCAGACTTATTTGAAGTAAATTATTGTTTGTTTTTGTTTTTTATTTATTTTGATTTTTTTTATTCTTTGCTTTGATTTGTTTTTTGTTTTGTTTTTATTTATTTTCAATTATTTTATCGCAAAGAATACGAAACAAAGTATTCAATAATGAATGAGAAGAAAGTGGTGGACAAGAGAGTTGTGGCCAATAGTGAGGACACGGATAGGGATATTGAAGACAATGAAGAGGAATGTGAAGATTACAGTGCAGTGAATGAGTGCGCCTTTTGGCACGTAAGGCACCCGACCTTTCTATACATATACTCTAATTGTTGTCTCATTTCTAAATATTTATATTACGTTAATATCGAAATAAATTTTATTTATTTTTTTCCTTTTGATTATATATTAGTTTTGGTGTTTTTGCTCTATTTTTTCTATAAATAGTTTTTTAAATTTCGATTAAATCAGGAAATGAATAAACATTGGATTATTAGTAGTGGTATAGGGGTTGAGGTGATTGTTATTTAAAAGTTATAGGAAAACAATGAAACATTAGACGAATTACTGCAGTTAGAAGGCCTGCTGTTCTGAAATAGAATCAGGGTAACCAAGGTCGAGTGAGGCAGGGAGAGTTATGGCAGATATATGTGTATTGTTACTCCAGAAAACCATAGGGTGTCAATTAGTTTTATAAATTATAATCAAAATTTACAAAAATATGCTCATGTTGAATTGCAGATATTCCTTATTTAGTGCCCCTTATTGAAAGTATACAGTATATATTGCTTCCGTACCAAATCATGCATTTGATTCATAGGGTTTCATATACTAAATGTATGCATGGAATCAATTAAACACATATATAGTCACTAATTTATAAAGCTTTTTCTATAAACTCTGACAATAATTAATATTTGACTTTTAACTAATTTTAAGTCTAAAATATAATAAACCGAAATCGTTTTTATTGGAGAGTTATATGCAATATATTATTGATTTCAGCAGGTGTAGCCAAGGTTTGACGAGCCAGGGGGTATTTAGAGAAATTTTTCTCAGAGTCAGGGAGAGTATAAAAATTTCCAAAATATGAAAAATGCACAGGGGGATTAAGGCAAAACAAAAATATTCTGTCTGCGACGCAAAAAGTCAAGGAGGGATATTTTGCAAAATCTCAAACTCAGGAGGGTATTTAGGCTTTACCCCCTTGGCTACCCCTGGATTTCATTAAAAATTCTCTTTACTCTATAAAACATATTTCTGGAAAACTTGATTATAATTTAAGCAAATATTAAGAGGGAATTAATTATGAAATAAAATCATTGACACAAAATAATTCCAAATGCCCAATTTTGAATCGATTAGCCCCTGGCTAATTCATAATTTTGGTCATTCATCAGAGATGCCTAGAGGCGTACAGCTTAGAATACCTCCCCCACCTTGAAAAAAAATCCAAAATTACCCCTATGGACAGATGCCCCTAAGCTTTATGAAAAAAGACCAATACCCCTCCTCCTGGCTTCGCCACGTCTGTTCATCCCTGTTATTCCTGTAACGATTTTTATGAATTTCTCCAATTTGGCGGGTTTTGCAATTTTGGCACAGGAGGGAAGGGGGTCTATGGGAGAAATTTTTCAAAAAAGTAATTTTTTGCCCACAATATTTAATAAAAATGTTTTTAATACTAAAAGTCAGTGTTTTTGTGATTTTCTAATACAAAATTCATTAAAAACAATGAATCATTGCTAAAATTTACTTTATTTATAGTTTTTTTTGAGTACAAAACACATTAAAAACCTGTGAAATAGTGCTGAAAACTCGTTTATTTAGTAGTTTTTAATATTACTGAACTGCAAATAAATTTGACAATATACTTTGAAACGGCGCCGTTTTCTAAAAATTTGCTTAGGGGAGGGGTAACTCGCGGAAGGCCTATTGGATGTACCTGAAAAAATGCCAGGGATGGTATTTTGGGCTAAACCCCCCACTTCGACATCCCTGAAATAATATTTTATTCACTCTGGAAGTGCGCGAAAATAAATTTTTAGCTTATTTTATTCTATTATGTCTACTGATAATACTCAAGATAAAAATTTGTTCTGATAGGGGTTTTATGGGGGTGCAATTTATCAACAACTGAACATTAAATGCACTTTTTAGCTGATCCAGTGATAAATAAAGAGTCGGTCACTTAATTCGTTCGCTTTTATTTTTGAATAACTTTTAAACGATAAAAGTTGTTTCAATTCTGTAAAAGTATATGTCATATGCCATATGCCATCATTCTGTCAATTGAATTTTGTAGTGGAAGGACTCAAGTTTATCATAAAAAGACTTACTAAAATCGTATTGTTCTTTCAGGTTTTATGGCTTGACAAACTGTTGAAATTAGCCATTATAAAAGGTTGAAAAATGTTCAAAATCAAGCTAGTTCAAAAAAATATCAAAATTTGATGTAAACTCTATCTAAAGTGGTTCTCATTCTTAATTTGCAATTAGGGTTGAGCTAAATAAACGTAACTGAATTAACAGCCAATAGGAATAGAGTAGGAAAATATAAGCAAAACACATTCATGCCATCTATTGTCATTTCAGTGGGAATATGCATAGGGTGTATTGTAGTTCTCATTCTACATTTACAATTAGGGTTGAGCTAAATAAACGTAACTGAATTAACAGCCAATAGGAATAGAGTGGGAAAATATAAACAAAACACATT
>JAQFXN010002737.1:0-12076 GCA_034693365.1 Liacarus xylariae
CTACGGAGCGATCAATCTTGAAGCTGAAATTAGGTTCACGTTTTCATCAAAACTCAAACTTTAGTACAGTTTTTACTGTACTTGTAGATTAGTAAAATCAGTAGTAATTATGCCGAATGATAAAAATATTTATATTATTCTTAGACTTACTTTCTATAGGACTAAATGAAAGTTTATCTTATTATTAAAAATGAAAAAAATGAATGAATTTTTAGAAATTTAATAATGTATTTATTTATTTGAAGAAAAACTTTTAACTCTTAAGTTAATAATCAATATTTAGTCCAAAATGCTTTTTTATCAATGACATTATTATCAATTCTTGCTCATATATAATAATACTAAATATTAGTCATTTATAATAATTCATAAACTCGTTAGTGTGTGATCTTTCGTTACATTTCAACTTTCTTTACTAATAAAAATAAAATAGGATAAATGAAACTTTGTAAGAAAGTTTCTTTCCAGAGAGAATCGACGGATTGGTCGCTCCGTAGTAGTACTTATTTAGAGGATTAAAAACAGTTTAAAATATTAATATTCACATTGAATATGAATTACTTTTCAAAAATAAGGAACTCTTAATAACGTGATTCATGAAAAGACAATACAATACCAGTATATAAACAAGTGAAATAACGACTTGCTGTTAATTAGGGTATTTATAAATATGTATTATAAGCGAATGCATTAACTTATCAAAAAACTTAATCGATAGTATTTTATGTATGCCACTTGGTAAGTTATTAAGTATTCAATTATCTTATATCAAGAAAGTTCAGAGGGGGGAGGGGTACAGTCCAGATTACCACACTGAGGAAAAGCGCTTTATCATTAAATCTATGGACAGACAGACCTAAACTTTCAGTAATAAATGGACGAAAAGTTCAAAAATTGAGAGAAAAATCAAAACCTCTAGACTTTTGAATGTCTGATGAGATTATATAAAATATTAAATAAGAACTAAAAATATAATCAATTAAAATAATTTAATATCAGTTAAGATAAATAAATGTAAATGAAATAGATTTCAATGATTACCCGCAGATATGATAATCTCCTTCTCAGCCATCACTTGATATGTCGTACTATTTCTGATGAACTGAACTCCAAATGCTTTCAATTCTTCGTTGAAATTATTGAACAATACTTTAGTTACAAAAGCATTCGTCAGAATATGTAAATTATTTGGATATGGATTGGGATCTATGTTTGCGTTTCCAGTGCTCGAACGCAAACCAGTGTTACTGTTAATAGTCAACTGAACTATAGCTGTCCCCAACTGTTGGCCACCGTTTAAGTCTAATGTCTTTAACCCCAATACATTCATAGCTTTAATTATTAACTCGAATATGGAATTTGGATTAGGACTGGAGGACACACTCAACAGTCCATTAGTTCCATGGAATCCCTGGTTTTCACTGACAAGACTTAAATCACTATTGTTTTCAGATTTGATAAAATACGGCAAAACTTCTTCATAACTCCAACCTTTGGCCCCAAATGTTTTGACCCAATCATCAAATCCTATTCTATTCCCTCTATTATATACCAAACCATTTAGACTGGAAGTGCCGCCAATGCCTCTATCCCTCGGAAGAATGAGTACTCCATTAGTAGACAATCCAAAGTTGTTTTGTCGAACTGTAGTGTAATTCCAGTCGAATTCTGTTCCTAAATTAAAAACAAATGCTCCGGGTATATCTGTGACCACACTTGCAGGTCCTCCGGTTCCAGTAGTAAGACTTTGATATTTGGATTTTCAGCCAATCTATGGGCGACAACAGCACCGGCACTACCAGATCCGACAACTATATAATCGTATCTACCCTTCCATTCATTCCTCTCTCCAATCAATTTGTGTTTCTAATGTTATTAACGAAACAGTTATTAACACAATTCTCAAAATTAAAGCCATTACTTCTAAAAAATATTGAACAAAACCAACCAAAATTTCTTATTGTCTTTTTATTTATATCAGGTATAGTTAAAATATTTTGAAATTTTGTAAATCCTTATTTTTTTAATATGATTAAATTCTTATTATTTATCACAAAAAATCTGAATAACAAGTCATAATTTATTTATTTCTTTATCTTGTTATATTTAGCATTGTTTGATTTCTCAACCTGAGTTATACAATAAAATCCCATTGATAAGACGCCTCTTATCTAATGAAAAAGTGATCTGATAATATTACACGTGCACAATTACAAGTATAAAATATAATAAACAATATGAAAATCAATATTTTGTTATTGAAGAAAATACTAGGAAATATCGGATAATTAATATAATTTGTTTAAATAGTTAAAATTATTATAATATCTCAGTCTGAATCGGTTTCGATTTATTTTTTATATCAAGTATAGTTTCATTTAATAGATTATTAAGTATTTCATAAATTCGGACTCTTTTCCATTATATTCAATTTTTGTATTCAATTTAGGTATGGATGTATCTTATACAGGATGCGTTTTATCTATTGAAACAATTTTTATTTTGCAATAATTTTTTTTGTTCTGCGTCTTATACATGGGTACGTCTCATTAATGGGATTTTAAGGTACTGTTCATTTTTCAATCTAAGTATTTCGCCCATTTTCTATGGACTTCCAGGCCCCTTCGCACAAGAGAAATTTATATATTTTGAGATATTAGACATCATTGCTAAAATATATGTAATTTGCTTCATACGATTTAAACTGTTTGATCACCCCTTACAATGGGTTTTGGTCC
Source organism: Liacarus xylariae (assembly GCA_034693365.1). Lineage (NCBI taxonomy): Eukaryota > Metazoa > Arthropoda > Arachnida > Sarcoptiformes > Liacaridae > Liacarus > Liacarus xylariae. The sequence goes on from JAQFXN010002737.1 coordinate 2,739, forward strand.
TATAATGTCCATATTCCTACTTTTAGGGCCAGCTTTGAACAGGGTTCTTTAACTCAGAAGTTTAATTTTAATCCAATTCAATAATATTGAGACGTTTTCCCTACTTAGGTGTTGACTTTCAAACGTCCCTTTGGACCACCCATCCAACTATGACCAGTTTGTTGATGTTAAATGGTAGCGGGCGGACAATAAGACACCGAAACGGCTTCTTATATCTGCTAACCAGTAATAGAAGGACCTTTCGGCCTTTACCAGCGTTGAGTCATCGTGTCTTAAAGCACAGGGCTTAAGGCCCTACACTGTGTAAAATAAATTATTACTAACCTGTCCAGATGTGCTCATTAGATCCGCTTCCAGGACTTTGAGAACTTCCTGCTCCAATCGTCGCCGTCTGTGAGCACGTCTTTGTCGCCCCGGTTGTTTTTAGATGACCCCTGAATATGTAGGCACTCAGGTCTACGTTGTGATGAGTACAGGGGAATTCCTATCGTCTCGTCCTTCTCTGGTCTCTGATTCTTGGCCTTTGTCCTCGTTTACGTGCTCTGGATCTTCGATTGTTGTGGTCACTATGTTGTTGACTGAAAACTTAATTTATATCACTTTAAATAACTTGTAGACTGAATTATAATTTAAAATAACAATCACTTTATTTATCCAATAGAGGCTTATATTAGAGAATACACTTTAAAATAACTTGTAGTTTATCAGTTTAATTGGGCAGAGTTTCCTCTAGCCATCAAAGAGATTTTAGGCACAACTAGTAACTCAAGAGAGCACGGCCTTTTGGCTTTCGCCAAGAGAATCCTCGCGTATCGCAATGCGCCTTCATTTTATATCCCTGAGTGGCAACATTGCGCAAGCTCGGAGTCTGCTCAGAGCGAGCATAGAATATTCTAGAAGCTCTAGAAACAACTACACCGGAAGCTTATACTTAGATCAATGATGCTCAGTTTATGAAGAGAAGCTCAGAGTGGCAACAGTGCGCAAGCTCGGAGCATGCTCTGAGCGAGCATAGAATATTCTAGAAGCTTTAGAAACAACTACACCGGAAACCTATACTCAGATCAATGATGCTCGGTTTATGCAGTGATGCCCAGCTCTATTACCTAATACTAGTTGTAGATGTATTAAACTATAGGTTCACTTTCAATGTAATATCTTTCAATATCCTTACATAGGCCTATATTATTCGGCGCTATGCCGCTATTAATGTTTTAGGGCTTTACTCATATATGTAGTTTATATGGCTTGAGGCCAACTGTGCACTTGAAGGCCTTAGAATAATAAATAACTTCTATTATTAATTGGAGTGCCAATCCAATCTGCTCTGGCCAGTTAATTGTCGAGGCCACGCATAATCATCTATGTAATGTAATCATCATTGTAAACATCAATATAGATATGAGTATACACTGATATATAGGGGCAAAATTGATGAGTTTAGTAATATAGTAAGTGATGGTATGCCTAGTAGTGAGTATAATAATAGGAGTCAGTAATATATGAAATATATTACATTTGCCCCACCTTCTTTCGAAAAACTTTGTTCCATCAAAGTTAAAGTTGTTTCCCCTCTCTTTCTCCGTTCAATCAAACTGATATTTTACATTAATATTTGAAATACAGTGACTAGATAAATATTACCTAAACTCATTAATTTAGTAACGATAAAATATAATATTAAAAAAAAATTAAACATGCATTACTATTGTTTATATAGAATATTTTATTAGAAGCCTAATGAGAACATGATAATTATTACGAATTTACCATCCGGCATAGTTGAATATTTCACACTGATTGTATGTCATCTGGTACTTTAGGTATCTCATTCATCTGAGCAATCTGTATCTTGATTGATAAGTCGTTCAGTCGTTTTGTTATGAATTCTGCAGTGGCAAATAAAGAATCCACCAAGCATTCTCGTCTACCGTAGTGATTACGTATTTTTACGTTCCTTTGTTTTCTAATTTCGTTATACTTAAGTTGTTGTTGTCTTTTCTTTACTGCTGCATTATCCATTGGTTTCACAGAAGCATATTTTTGTATATAAGATCTTTTTGGTAGTGGATTATCTGGGTCTGTTATCTTCAATTTTACAGCGAGGATATAAATGTCTTTTCTATCATATCCACAATCGAAATCATAATGATGTGGTACAAAGTGATCCATCGTGCCATCCTTTTGTATTATGATAACTGACCAATAGTTGTTAACGAAACGATTTGGCTGACATTGCATTATTATGATAGGTTTTGTTTTAAAATACGATTTTAAATTTAGTGCAGTTATATGGCTGTTTAGGAAACCATGGTTCTGTAAATTATAGTTAGTTAATAATTTTGATCCGTTTACGAAGTCATCAAATTGCATGGCTGGAAATCCCATCACGGTGGGACATATATAGTATTCGGTATTATCGCTCCAGGATATATATAGAGTTTTCCATGCTCGTAGTTCTATTATTCTCCTATCCACAACGTTATTTAAGTCATCTTCGAAACCTACATCAAATCTGAACTTTCTCGCAGGTATGGCGCTTATTAACTGCATAATTAAGTTAATAAGAATTTGACTGTACTTCAACGTGCGATTATTGTGCAAGTATTTTTAGATAGTTGGAACAATGAGTTCCTGACTCAAAGCGTCTTCCTTCTGACAGCATATTTCGTGATTCACGATTGGGGATATTTTATTATTCTTACGGTCATGCTCGAACCACTGCTGATATACTCCAAATAATTTCTTATTTGATTCAAGTTTAGTCAGCATCATCATCTCGTCAAAATTCACCCATTGTTTTCTATATCCCAACCATGTACCATCTTGTATACTGTTGATATTCTGCTCTATAAGATATTCCAATTCACCATTGTAAATTCGTTGATCAGTAACTTTAACTATTCTTACTTAGTAGTCGGTTGTATACGTCGTTTTCATAGTAGACATTATCACACTTCTTTGTTTACTTAAACCCACTGGTTTGTATGTTGTTAGTCTTTTGGTTTTATACAAAGTTCTTATAACACGTCTATGAAGTATGGTTAGATGCTCATGCGCGTTTGACGCATTTCTTGGCGTATACCTAATAACGCTCATTATGTGGAACAAAATGGTTTCACATTCATAGGAGAATATGCTTCCCTCATACTAATTACAGTCGAATACATTTTGGTATTCTTGATTATGTCATCAGTTACATTTTTATTTATCGGATTATTAATAATTTTTCCCTTTTCGTTAGACATATATATATATATTATATACAATTTTCTATATCGTAGTCCATTTCCAGGCGTAAGTCAGTATTTAACGATCATGGATTAGAGTATTATGTATCACTTGGTTTGTCTTAATTCTTTTTCCTTCTTGCCGTTATCTCGTCATTATAAGTGCCTGTAGATTTTGTTTGTTGTTTCCTTTGTCTTTTAGGCTCACGTCTTGTGTGATCTATTTGTATGGAGACATTGTCGTTACTAGTTTTACTGTTGAAGTTTTTCCTCAAGTCTTTTGACACTTCTAGTTGATGCATGAAATCGATTAGTTGGCACAGTTCTTTTAGGTCACGCGGTTGTTGCAGAGTAATGAAGTTAAACACTCTTCTTTTCAGGTTAGGATACAAAGATTCTAATATCATATTTTGGGCAAATATAAAGTCTATACCCCCTTCTATCTTCCGAAGTATTTTCATTTTTCTGTTCCAAAACTCAGGAAAGCTGTCACATAGTCTAAATCTAAGGTTTATAAACTTGTGAAATTGTCTTGGACCATCATGTCTGTTAATTAGTTTTGTTATTAATTCATCTCTGAGATCTAAGTATCTCATGTTTGGATCGTTCATTAGCAATTCGATGCAATAGCTTCTTGTATCTTTATCCATATACTGAACCATATTATCTCGTGACAATATGTCGTCCCAATTTTTCAAACTTGCTACAATCTCATACCTCTTTATCCATTTATCAAATGGTTTTGACTTTTTTCTGATTAGTATTTCATTTATCTTTTCTTGTGATAATTTCTCGTGGTGTGTAAAAATGTCTCCACATCGGTGATTTATCTCCGCTTTATTTAACTGGTTTATAATTGTGAATAACTGGTTCAAATTATTAGGGAATGTTTTCTTAATTTCTGAGACTAATCTGCCTCTAAGTTCTGGATACATTGATTTCATTATCCAATATAGTTGAGTCATGAAGTTCATTTCATCTTTCAATAAGTCTATTATTTCAGTTACTTCATTCCAAAAGTTTGAAAAATCATCGCCCAATTCGAACTTTCTTTCCCGAATTTCGTTTAGATATATTGATCTCATGTAGTCTCTTTTGATTTTAGAATTTAATTCTGCTTTTAATAAGTTATAAGAGATGTTTATATTCTGTGAAGTTAGATCAAAGCAAAAACTTCGCAGTTCGTCGCTTAAATAGTGAATCAATTTTGTTTGTTTTAAAACATCACACCATAAATATATTTTGTTATTTAGTTCAAAGTTCTTTATCCATTGTTCAAATGATCCAGTTTCCGTTATTCCAACATAATCTTTTATTTCTTGTTCATTAACATTGTGTTCTTCTGTATGTATGTTGGCTCCTGCATCGTGGATCGTTTCGTTGTCTCGCATAATCATGGGGGTATCACGGTGAGTCTCTGCTTCATGTCGTATCGCCTGTAGTATTCTGAACATCTTTATTATTAGAAGCGTCACGATATAGATTGATAATAACATAATTAGAAGCACGAGTATCGTTTGTGACATTAAAAACAAATGCTTCTTTAGATTTTATGAGTCATTTAGTATTTTGTTTAAATATGGGTTATTTAGCACGTATTAATTTACTATTGTGTTTAAAGGTCTAAAGGAGTTACTTATATACCAGTTTCGTGTATTCATTCTTGAAAGGAGGACTTATTGCGCATGCATCTATGTTGTGCGCATCTCATCAAGTTTTAATGCTAACTAATTATATTTATTTATTTCTTCCAGTCTTGTAGATTTAAATTATAGAGTTAACTATTCGTAACTTATTTAGTCATTCGTCTATTCAGTTTTCCTCTACTTGCTCGTTTATTCTGTATCTTATTAAATTATTTATTTTATTTTTTTTTTATTCCTTTATTTGTTCGTTTATTCTGTATTCTATTATTTATTTGTTCATTCAGTATTTCTTTGTTTATTTGTATATTGAATATTCTTTTATTTATTCATTTATTCTGTATTCCATTATTCTTGTAATTTTTTTTCTTTTTATTTTATTAAGGTACTTAGTTATTCTAAGGTCCTCTTTATCCAAAGGTCGGTAGCTAATCGACATATTTTATTTTATTTTTATTTGATAATAATTACACCGGTGTTCCTTAATATCGCATAATTCGTGTCGAGAAGGATCTACATAAGTCTTGGAGCAGTCTCATGTCTTTCTAAATTGTTAAGCCTTAACGACAGCTACGTGCCAAGGTTGATGATGAGTTCCTTTGCTATCATTGGACATTAACACATTGCTTTATCAAACACAGACTAATGGCCATTTAGTTGTATTTGATCCATTCAAATAATAATGTTCCATTAAAGCTTATCACCTATCTCTTCACTACTAATATGTAAATTATACCATGTATCTACTAATTAGGGGCCCTAAATTCACTTATTTCACTTCTCCAAATATATATATATTTTTTTATAGTTTATATAATTCTCTTCTGGGTGTAGTTTTAAATTTTATATACTCGAGTATTCATCCGTAGTACTTCAAAAACTTATTTCGTTATCTCTTAGATACGTTTTGATAATTTTAACTATTCATTTAATGCATTTCTTTATTTAAATATTTCATTATTCATTAACCAGCTGGTTTACATTTAGATTATTTCATTATATAGTTTATATCCTTTTTTCATTAAATTCATGGAATATCTCAAACATTTGAATCTTAGGAAAACATATAATTTTAATTATTCAAAGTATTTCGATTCTTCTTTCTCTAATTGCGTACAATTTAGAATTATCTTAAATCTCATCTTCATTATTATAATTTAAGTTGTCTTCCAAGCTTGGGAGAACTATTTCTGTTTCCGGCTTATTTATGACCCCTTCGGCACCAAAAACACTGGATAATGTTTCTTCTTTGTTTTCTATAATGTTAGCATTAAATATCTTTGATAGCGTTTCATTTATATCTCCTTTTTCCCATATTTCGTCATCTGGTAAGTCATCATTATAGAAAGGTTTAATACGTTTAATATGTGATTGAGTTAATTTTCCCGTTCTGATATCTTCGAGGTTATAGGTGACTGGTGACACCTGACCAATTACTCGATATGGTCCATAAAATGAATTTATGAGCTTCTCACTTAGCCCAACCTTCCTAGTCTTAGTATACAATAAAACTAATTGACCTATTTTAAATTCCACTTTGCGATGTTTACAATCATAATGTTATCTTTTTGTCTTCTTCGTGCTTCAAGCACATTTTGCCTTATCAATACCCTTGCTTCTTCAAATCTTGTATCAATGTCTTCCAGCTCATCAAAAACTGACGGAAGTTCCATTGTCATGTCTATGGGTAGTCTAGCATGTCTTCCATACATTAGGTAAAATGGGCTTTGTTTGGTACTCTCTTGTCTTGCAGTATTATATGCGAATATTAGATATGGTAAAAACGCATCCCAGTCTCGTTGATTTGATCGACAATACATCGCTAACATATCTGTTATCGTTTTACATTGTTTCTCTGCTAAACCATTACATTCGGGGTGGTACCCCGATGTCCTTATGTGTTTAACATCAAACACTTGAAATATTGCTTCAGTGAAGTTTGCGCAAAAATTTTGCGCTCTATCTGTTATACATTTCTTTATGGCTCCGTGTCTCAGTACTCGTGAAAGGATAAAGAATTCTGCCACTGTTGATGCAGTTATATCTTTGATCGCCTTTGCCTCTAAATACTTCGTATAATGATCGATCAGGACAATTATATATTTGTTCCTTTTCTTAGTAACTGGTAAAGGTCCTAAGATGTCCATTCCGGTAATCGCGAATGGTTCTTCAGCAATTATATTCTGTAATTCTCCTTTAGGCAACCCTTAGTCTCTTTTCCTGGACTGGCAGTCGTTGCAACTTCTTACATACGTCCTTACGGTTTTTTCCATTAATGAGAAATAGAATCTTTCCTTCATTCTATATAAGGTCTTAATAAACCCTAGATGTCCGGACGTAATATCGTTATGAAGAGAGAAAAGAACGTCCTTCCTTAAATCGCGTGGAAGACACAATAATTTTCGTTCTGTCCCTGATGAATCGAATAATTTGCGGTAAAGTAAATTATTTTCTATAACGTATATCTCATTAGGTTTTAATTTATTTTCTTCAAGTTTTGCTTTAATATATTTAATCCAATTATCTTTCTGTTGCTCTTCTAAAATGTTTGGTTTGTCGATGTTTAACATCGGTATTTCGTCGCAGTCATTTACTTCATCCTTTAATGGGTATCTGGATATGCAGTCCACGTTTGTATGTAATTTCCCATTCTTGTTTTCTATAATGAAGTCATATTCTTGAAGTCGTAGTGCTCACCTGGCAAGTTTTCCCGATGCATCTGTGATCTTCATAAGCCAGCATAAGCCACAGTGATCGGTTCTCACTGTGAATTTGGTTCCTAACAAATAGTGTCTGAATTTTCCTATTGCCCAAACAATAGCTAAGCATTCCTTGTCGGTGATAGAGTAGTTCTCTTGATGTTTGTTCAAAGTAAAGCTTGCGTATTGTAACACCCTTTCTATATCTTCTTGTATCTGCGACAATATTGCTCCAAGTCCATAACCACTAGCATCAATATAAAGTATCATTTTATCTCCAGGTCTGTAATGTGCTAAAATCGGTGGATTCGTTAAAAGGTCTTTTATTTGTGAGAATGATTTTTCACATTCTGCATTCCAATTCCATTTAATATCTTTCCTCAAAAGATTGGTTATAGGTTTAGCTAGTAGAACAAAATCTTTAATGTATTTCCTATAGTAGTTGCACATCCCAATAAAAGAGCGTATGTCTTTAAGTTTTCGTGGTGTTGGGAATTTATATATTGTTTCAGTTTTGTTCGGGTCCGGTCTAAATCCATCTCTTCCCAATATGAATCCTAGAAATTTTATCTCATCACAAATAAACTTGCATTTTTCTGGATGGAGTCGGAGGGCGTTCTCGTCAAGTTTTTAAATACCTCTTCGATGTGTTCCAAATGGTCGAGCAAATTTTTGGAATATACAATTAAATCGTCAATGTATACTGATACGTATCTATGCAATATTCCATGAAAAGCTTTCTGCATAAATCTTTGAAAAGTAGAAGGTGCATTAACTAGTCCGAATGGCATCACTTCAAATTGGTAGACATTGTTATTAGCTTGAAATGCTGTTTTGACTTTATCCTCTTCCGCCATTTGAATTTGAAAATAACCGCTTTTTAAGTCGAATATAGATAATATTGGGCACCCTTGTAAATTATCTAATAATTCTTCTATTAGTGGCAATGGGAAACAATCCTTCTTTGTGGCTGTGTTTAGCTTCCGATAATCAAAACAGAACCTGTACTTTTCATGTTGTTTTACCAGAACAATAGGATTAGACCAAGCGCTGACAGATTCAGTAATAATTCCATTCTCCAGCATTTCATTAACTTGTTTACTTATTTCTTGCCTTTCATAGTAACCATATCGATAATTTCTTTGCTTAATAGGTTGCTGATCTCCAGTTTCTATATAGTGTTTAATGCCCTTTGCATGTTTGAGATCTGACGATGAGAAAGCGAACAAATGTTTATATTTGTTCAAGATCCGGTTTACTTCTCTGATTTCTTCTATATTCTTCGATCCAATATGCATGTCGAAATTATAATAATCCATTAGTAACATATCTTTGATTACGACCGCCATATTTTCATTTTGCTTTTCAAGACCAAAAATGATAGGCATGTCATGATTTATATCTGTGGGACAAGGCTCGTTATTGACAAGGGATAGAGCTATGAGTTGTCGTGCTTCCTTATCGTTAACAAAATAGTTATCACTTCTGGCCGCATTACTAACGATGAAATCAAGGTCTTCTATAGAGGCTGGCCTTTCTTCATCATGGCATAGCTCTTCATTAGGCTTGGTAGAACTCGTTGTTGATATACATAGTGATGCGTTGTTATAGAAATCTATACCGAACAGCGCATTCCTACTCATGCCTTCTATTAGATAAAATGGCTGATATATATTTTGATCATTAAAGGTCACACATATAAGAGCCACTTGTTCCAATAAAATTATTGTTTTATTAATCAGTCTGATGAATATCGGTTGGGCTTT
>JAQFXN010002738.1:0-12075 GCA_034693365.1 Liacarus xylariae
GAATAGATACAAAAGTCAGTTCTAAAGAGACATTTCTAAAGAACTACTGATGTAAAGAGTATTCCAGTAAAGAGTCAAATAAAAAGAAATATAAATCCTTATAAATTAAGTGTAAAAATATTGTAACTGTTAATTGTTTGTCCAAGTCTTTTAAAAAATAAATCAAACATTGTTTTTTTTTGAAATAAGTCTACAGTTATTCATACAACAAGTGTTTAGTAAGAATATTAGTTGTCATCAGAGGTAAGAAACTGTGGGAAAGTCATCTGTTCTACCGCTTTACGAATCATACCGTGCGCTTTGAAGGCCTCCCGGCCAGATTAGCCCGCAATACACTCCTGCTATTTATAGTCCAGAGGACCTCATATGTTCTCATTGAATGTCATGTTAAAAAATTGATTCAAATATTCTAGTTGTCTAACAGTGTTAAACTAACATCTATGTATCAATATTTATGGACAAAAATTAGAGCTTCTGGACCAATCAAATGATTGAATAGATGTTATTTTTGTTAAAACATAGAAAACGTACAGACGATATGTGCAAATTATTTTACGACTTCAGTATAAAATTAAAGAAGAGATTGAAATGTGAGTTATTTTTTCATTAGGCTAAATGTGAATTATAGTATAAATTCATAGTTCACGTTATATAACTTCAACGATTGTATCAATGAATTACTGTTTAATTTATATTGCAATTCACATTTAGCCTAATAATAATAAAAATAACCACATTTCGATCTTTTCTTTAAACTAACTTGTTATGCTCAAGTCCTAATGAAAATCCATATATATTTATAGTTTAAAGGTGTTGTAAAAGTATGGTATTTTCAAATAATTAAGACGTTATATTAATTTGTCTAATTATTTAAATTAGGGTTTCATAAAATAACTCCAATACAATTATAAATTATAATGAATTTTAATTCTACACAAAGAGGATTTATCGTTAGTATTTCACTTTATGCTATACATTTGACTAACATGTGAACTAGGGTCCGGACTTGTGATGATTTTTCAAACCCAACCCAACCCTGACCCGTAATTAACTTAGTTCAACCCGCCCAACCCAACCCGGCGTATTAAAAATCAAACCCAACCCAACCCTGACCCGTTGCGAAAAAAGCAACTCCCGCCCAACCCAACCCAATTTAGTAAAAAGTAAACCCAACCCAACCCAAACCCGTAGATTCTTTTGTTACTAAACTTGTTAAAAACTATGATTCTTCAATATAAACTAATTTTTCCATAATTGTCGGATAATTCGAAATAATTCATTAATTTTCCAAAAATTACTTTTAATGGATTCCAACATTCAATATTTGTTTGTTTGAGAGCAAATTGAATACCTTGTATTGATAACTATGACAAGTAATGAACGTATTTCTGTCGTATTTCATTTATATTTTACAGTTTTTATTTCATAACTTAAAAATTTTGAACAATTATTTAGCAGTTCTTAAAAATACTATTGATTTTAAACTTTTTGTCAATTAGTGGGACCCATTTGTGATAACATAAAACCCAACCAACCCTGATCTGCTAGCCCTCAACCCAACCCAACCCTGACCCGGCAGCTTTCAACCCAAACCCGCCCGGGTCTGGGTTGGGTTAGGGTCCCATGGGTTTTGGGTCTACAAGTCATGACCCTACTTTGAATCTTAATGAATAAAAACTTAATCAATTTGGTCGGACTAAATCAGCCACTTGAGTATTAAAACCGAAGTTCGGTTCGAAATTACATCTAAGAAAAAATAAAATATTCTACCTCAAAGTATTTTAGTATTAGAGTAGTATTTAGTTACTAATTACCTGTTGTATGATTGTTAAAGATAAATATGAGTTAAATATTAACATTAAGAAGTAATTGATTGAAAAAATATGTGAAAGGGAAGAATTTAAAGCATTTCTGCCAAATAGTAGCAAAGATGGTAAATATTAAGAGCGGAGGTATGGCCCATTAGGTATGGTTCTTGCCTTACTGTGGCGAAGGGTTGCTGGTTCGAGCCCAGCTATGAAAAGCCCTACTTATGTGCTAGTGATGTCTATTTATTTAGACACTTTTCACCAAATATCGCTCTCAGTTGTTCTCACTTCACTGCAAGCAATGAGTTCGTCACTTGTTCTAGAAGGAGTGAGACAAAGTGCTTCAAACACTTGACGCAATAGCATTCGAGAACTACGCCTACACCGAAAAGTACAAAAGGCGTTCATGAAAATGAATGAATAAATGAAGAATTTATTCGTAAAATATTTGAAACACAAATTATAGGAAACTTGGACTTATTATCCGTCTGTTTCAAAATAAAATTAATGAGAACAATAGAAGGGATCGACAATCAATACATTTATGATAGATATACTGTATTTATAAAGAGAACGTGAATGATAGAAAAGCATAAATATTTCCATTAACTACTTTAATCGTAATTAAATTCATGTTATTCATAAAGTACAGTAATTTAACTACAATTGATTAAATTATATCTGTTTCTCAAGAATTACAGTACTGTATACCGTATATCAATAGGTACACCGGTATAATAAGCAGAAGTTATTAACTAATTATAACCTAATTTTATCCTATGTGAAGGTCGTTAAACACACATCAGAAACAGATTTAACTTTATTTAATATTATAAAAGTTTACATAGATAAACAACAGGTAATGGAAATAAAAATAGACAGCTATAATAAAAATTGATCGAGGTACTTTCGTATCATTTATTAATTATGATTCATGACCATAAGTTATGGTCCATAACAATCAATTTTTAAAATATAATATCTCAAATTGACAGTTTACTGGTTCAAACTAGAGATCCAAGTTTTGAACCTTTCCCTTAAGGGTCCCTTAACCCTTACGGGACCATTAAGGGAAGGGTTGAAGTTTTTTGTGTTAACATAAGGGGAAAAAGGGATGTGTTTAGAAAAAATGGTTAGGAGTTGACAAGGGTTGTGAAGGATCGACAAAAAAATTAAGTGAAGGGCTGTTACAATAATTACAGTAAATTCCAATATTTTACAACATTAAAGACTTTTGTAGTGATTTTTAAGTGTTTTTTCCTTTTTTTGCAAGAATATGAACCGAGATTTCGCAATAGGGTATAAGAGAAGGGTTCGTAAGGGTTGATAAAGGTTGAGTAAAAAATTGTTAAGGGTTGGAAAAATTTTAAAAAAGTTGGACCTCTAGTTCAAACTCATGTTTTTTGTACTATACTATAATAATCAGTATTTAAGTATAAAATGTTGAATTAAAATCAGTCTCTGATAAAAATCTTTCTATGAATTGACCAAGAGCCTAACATTATAAAAATTACAATATAATCAGAATATTTTAAAAATTTTACAACATTTTAAGAGTTTCGCTTACTACCTTCTCATTTCACACCTTAGCTATCTCTTCGATCGAAAATCTAATGAATAATTTAATGCAATAAAAATCATTTTTTACTTAAATCATAAAAAGTTTTGAATATTAAAATTGAGTTAAAAATATAAAATTCATAACAATTACTTAAGTAACACAATATGAGATAAGTCACACTTAAAAATCATTGAACGCATTATTTGGAAAAAATGATTTTATAGCTCAAAGCTATTCAAAAATTTATCAAAACATGTTTTATATGGAAATTAAATGAAGAATTGACCGAATGTTCTATTTCTGCATTAACTCTTCGTTAAAGTTTATAATTGGCTTAAAAATACATAACAATTCTTTCATTCGTTCGCTTATTTCCTGTCATTTTTCCACTTTTAAAAGTCTAAAAGACTTTTTTCCCTATTTTCTCGTCAAAAAAAAAACTGGAATTATTATTATTTTCAGATGTATTTTTTGAAAAGGGCTTATATTTATTATATCAAACTTTCTTGAGTTGAGTCGTTTACAATTGTTCTACACTTAAATAAAAACTATAATAACAGGAGTGACTGAAAGAGAAGTTTTTAGAGGAGTTTTAAAACTCGACTCAAACTCTTATTTGACGTCAGTTTTAAAGCGCTTTAAAAAAAAGTTGTTTTAAATAAACACTCCCTTTGTTTCGATAGTTTTACAAAATGTAAACTATTTTAGCAAATATTATAAAACAAAACTTTTTTGTTGAGTGTATTGAATCAGTTCTCTGAAGAATGTTTTAAAAAATCATTTTTTATTTCGTTAAATCTTTTGTTAAAAAGTTTTCGATTAAAAGTATTGTTCAGTATTTTGTGATTTATTAGACATTTCCTGAAGTTTTATAATATTTAACTAAACATAAAAAAGTAATTTTTGATACTGTATTTCCATTGAATACAATAAGTATTTCTATGAAATAATAACTAACTCTTAATTTGTTGAAAAACTTTTTATTCATTATTCGGAATAATTTATTCCTATTCTTATAATTAAAATCTATAGAAAACCATTGAAACAATTTTATAGCTCATTCTCACAACTAATTTGTAAACTTTTTTATTGATTCTTTGATTTTCCTCTTATTTTTCTCATCGCATTCACTACAGTATAATAATTGAATGCAATGTTTCAATCGTTTCTTTACTCTCTGTTTAGATCTGAGACGTGAAGACCAATAGAAAAGTAGGAGAAGAGTGAGAGAGAAGTAGAGGAGAGAGAGAACTGACAGAACATAACATAAACACAACAGAGAGTAGTATTCAGTGGTTCTCACAATTCAGTGTTTGAGAGTTGGGTTGCGTTGAGTTCAGTCAAAGTTCAATACAAAACAGACTCAAAAGAGTCTGTATTTCGAGTCTAAAACAGAGATTTTTGTGAATCAAAAGACTTTTAAGGCGTTGGCTCTCAATGTGTGTCCACTCTATTGCAGACATAACAACACATTTGAATACATAAATAAACTAACGATTCATTTGATTATTTTGTTTGTCATTCAATTCAATAATTTGTTTATTATTAATCAAATACTAATCGATTCAACGCTTCAAACCTATCGTCCAATCAATTAATTCAAAACCAAATAAACAAATACTTGAAGTAAGTCTTGAATTATGTTTTATTTGTTTTTTAAAACACATTTATTTGGTATTTATTTTTCAAAATCCAATCATTTATTTGTTCTTATTTTCAAATATAAGCAAAAGAAGTAATTTTCTATACTTTTATTAATGTTTTATAAGATCTCATAACAAAAGTAGTAATTATTTGAAATCTTATGAAATAAATAATTGTTTTATTTTGTGTTAAAAAAGTTTGAGATTTTCCCAAAATATATATTATTTATATTTGATATTAAATTTAAATCTAAATTATGTTTTGTTTCAAATGACTATTTCCTCAACTCTTTTAATGAATTGAATGGTATTATTCATTCATATAATTAGTCTATAATTTAAAAGTTAGGAAATGAACGAAAGAATAATAAGAAAATAAATAATAAATTGAAATTCAAATCAAATGAAAGATTTGAAGCAATTGTTTAGAAACAACTTATTATAACCAAAATATAAGAATAATATTTAGATGTATTGTCTCTACAATAGGAGGAAAACATTGTCTGAATAGTAAAAACTTAGATATAATTAAATAATAATAAGAATTATAAATATTATTTGTTTGACATATAATTCAAAAGAAATATATTTGCATTTAATAATGGATTTAATATGAATTAATTGAATATAATATACTGTATATTATATTTATGAGACGATTATATACTTATAATTGGATTTCTTGTGATATATTTTTCTTAATTTTTTTCTCAACTTTTTTCAGCCTTTAATTAGATTTTTGGATCAAATGTCTTATAAATTGTGAGATTCTGTTCACGAATTTAAGCTAAACTTTATTTTTAAATGTGATTTCATTTCATTTCAAACATACTTTGAATTATGAATTATTTTTCCTCATTATAGCAGAAATTAGATATTAATTTGATTTTTTGTTTTTTGTTTGAATAAAATTCTAATTTTATTTTAAGTTTATTCATATAATTAACTATTGATTCAGTTTTTATTTGCATAATATGTTTAGGCGTTTATATGAAATACTCCTTTGAGTTATTAATGAATTTGTTTTAAAATTAAATATAAATTCTCTTTATTTATGACTTTAAATAAAATAGGAAATAGAAGTACACATAACTAGAGCCTAACCCTAATGTGTTTGGAAATACAATTGATTAATTGGCATTGAATTTAATTGAGTCTAACATCGATTTATAGACCCATTTTTCACGACTAAATAAATTTTAACTAACATTTAATATCTCTCTCTATGTCTCACATCTAATCTATAGGTCTTAAGTTCAGAATCTGAACAATAGGTCTGAAGATCTGTAGATTTAGAAGAAGAAAAATAATTAAACAAAATAATAATGGGTTTCAATTGAAAACATGAATTTTTTCACGAATTTTTTTCTTCCAACAAAAATACTAATAAAATAACTAATTTTTCTACACATGGTTTGTGTCGATTAGATTAGCATAAAAATGCATATTATTTTTCAGTTCCAATATATTAATGAGGGTTTGATTGTAATCTATAGAATATTTTTGAATAAATTTTTTACTGGAATTAACTCTATTAGGAATTCCTTCCCTTTTTTTGAATACAGAGCTATTTTCAACGTTTGATTTGTCATAACCGGTGTTTAAAATATTTTTATCGCTTTTGAACAGTCTGTTTGTCAAAAAAATAAAATAAAATAAAAAAAAGTAATGTTTGATTAGATTGTAATTCGAAAAATAACTCTTCAATCGAAGTGAACTGGTTTTCAGTTTAACAAATCATTTCTGAATCATATTTTTTGATTACTTTCTGTTATATATATTTAAGTTAATTATAATTCTGTGTTTAGAAAATATTTTTAGTATAGCTTTTAATTTTGTTGTCGAATATACAGAGAATTGCATTTAATGTCATCAGTCCTTTCAATATTCGATTAATTTAGTGATAATTTATTCAAATTGTATCTAAATTTTTATCTCAAATTAAGAGTTTATTCAACTTTTAATAGTTTATTCATTTTTATTTTGTTAATTCAATTCATTTCCGTTCAATTTTGTAATGAATTTTTGACTAAAACTATTCAAACTTCAGATTAATTTCAATTTCATGACTTGAGAACTAATTTTATTGCTTTTTATTATTCTTTGAGATTATTTTTAGAATTTGTTTCAAATCATTGAAAACATTTATTTTATCAGAATTACAAACTATTGGAAACTACAATTAGTGCGATATGTGGACGGGAACTGTAGGTCTGGTCAACAATCAGCACAAATACTTGACGGCCGAGACATTTGGCCATAAAATTAATGCCAATGGAGTGGGACTAAAGAAGAAACAGCAGTGGACTATTGAACCCTTTCCTCTCAATAGTAATGGTTCTGAGTTTTCAAACGGAAATAATAACAACCGATTAGACGATTTGGACGAATTGGAAAATGTGGCCATAAAGTCACACCTTAACTGCTATTTGGCCGTCGACTCCTTCGGGAACGTCACGTGTGAATCAGAAGAGAAGACTGAGGGCTCCCGATTCACAATAACCATCTGTTCGATGTCACAGACCGGCCCCACACAACACAATGGTCTCTATTCTTATTCCTATTGTCTTTGAGTTTATTTTTGTTTTAATTTTATTTTTTTGGGCAAAACATTTTAAAACTTTTATTTAACGCCTTTTTTAAATGAGAATTATTTCTCAAAACTTTAGATCTTTTTCTCCGAAAAGAATTTTAATGTTTTGTTTCGAAATCTTTGCTAATCGTGTCATCAAAACAATCATTAATTTTTTAAATAACAGGAAATCATTTGTGCATTCATTGCATTCAAAAAAGAGTTATTATTAATTTGTTTTAACTCAAGAATACTTTAAGACTTCTTTATTCTCAATTCTTATTAATAATGAGAAAAGCGTTCATTAAATGTTTTGATAATTAAAGTGTGATTTCAACTGTTCCTTAATTCTAATTAATTATTTGTTACATTAAACTAATTGGTATTCGTATCAGTTTTTGATTGATTCAAAGAATTGATTGATTTTGATCTTTTTTACACTTGAATTCAAATTTAGTACTCAATTAAAGTTATATTTTAGAAAATTAATGATTTTATTTATATAACCGATTCAACGCCTGACATATAATTAATATAATGGCCGAGAATGAGGACATTTTCGGTTAAAGCAGATTAAATTAGTTCTTTACCAGAATATAAAATCCTATATTAACCATAAAACCGGTTTTTAAGATCTTTAAACTGTATTTTGAAATATAATAATCCACTTTCATTAATGAGAAATACCCTTTCTTAAATACAGGAGTCCTTTCACAGGACACTTTAACATTGATTTGAATGACATTGTTTTAGTCAAAGAAAATAATTTTCTTCTTTAAGTCTTGCAATTATTGTGTCATTCAATTAGATGGAAATTATTTTCGATTCAATTATTTTCAATCTTTTCCTCCAATACAGTGTATTGAATACACTATTTTTTATAGTCCTTAAGAACTTTTTTTAGTTTCAAATAAGATTTTGTTTCGATATTTTAAGTCTATTTGTCTCAGCCTAATGGCCGTAGACCGAGAGGAAGGCCCAGAAAGACGTGGCGATCGCACTTAGAAGAGTTGTGCGATCGAATGGGTTTATCTCAGACCGGAATCGAATGGGTGGGAGGTTTATGATTGCTGACCTTCAACACCGACCCGAAAGAATAAGGGGTCACGAAAATGAATGAATATTTTAGAGAGCGTTTAAAATTAATATTAAACTAATTGCTTATTAGTAAAGCATAATTTAGTTATAGATAATTAAAGATATGAATCGATTTATTATCTGAATTGATGTCAAATATTTGAAACAGAAAAACAGTGAAATTTTAATCAAATTTTATTTTTGTGATTAATTGAATGGAAAAAAACAATCGATAATAAGAATGACTCAGAAATTAATTAATATATATTTTTAACTTTATTTTGCAAAAAAATGTAATTTAAGTTATATTTAAAACACTGTAATGTATTTCAGAGCAAATTTCGTGGGCCTTTAGAAACGTGTCCCGCGGCTACTACTTGGGCACTACATCTGATGGAATGATCCAATGCAATGCAAAAATGCCACAATCGAGAGCCGAGTTATGGCACGTGCATCTGATCCCCGCCAGAGGGGCCACAATGTTTGCACTCAAGTCGATCGGCAGAAAACGATTCGCGCGAACAATGCCTTCAATTTCAGGTAATTATTAATCAAATTCAATCATTTCATACAATAATTGCAAATATTTTTCGATACTTTTTTCATTTATCTCAAAGTGTGGGAAGAGTTATGAAAAATAGCAATCCTTCACACATGACATTCAGCTAATGAATGCATTTATTTCTAATAAAAATATTAATGGCTTTTAATCTTTAATTTATATTCTGTTTCTATAATAAACTTTTTTTTGATTGCATTTGAAATTTTGCATTAAATTGTTTCAAAACTTAAGGCCAAACAAATGGAGCCACAAATGGAAGTGAAAGCAGTGAACAAATACAAGTGGACGCCACCAATCCCTGGGGTTCCGAAACATTGTTTCAGTTCAAGTACTTCGAGGGCGGGAAATATGCGTTATTGACCTCCAGTTCCAAGTATTTGACAAACGAAGGGATTTGTATTGATTTGAGTAAAAAAGAGAACAATTCTATCGTATCGTTGCCTCCGATTGAATGTCTTTTCACAATTGAATACCACTGCGGGAACATTGCCTTCAGAGACAGTTCGGGCCGATATCTGGCGGCCGCCGGAAGGGCTTCGCTGTTGAGGTCGCGATCAACACATGTAACCAAAGACGAACAGTTCGAGTTCGAAATGGCACCGATTCAGGTGGCACTCAGGGCCACATTCAATAACAAATGGGTTTCCACTAAACAGGGTTTGCAGAACTCATTTCTGTTTTCTTTGGTTTAAATTTCTGAAAATTATTTTAATTCCCAAATCAGGAGTGGATTTGTCTGCGAATCAAAACGAAGTGACAAAACAGGAAACCTTTCAGTTTGAATACAATTGCAGTCAGAGCTGGTATATCACCACACATGAGGGTCACTACTGGGCAATGGGCGGCGCCTCCACTATTCAGTCAAACAAAGACTTGAGCGCCAGAACTGGTTTTAAACTAAAGTGGAATACAGAGGACGGGTCCTGTTCTCTAGTGGTCAGTGACAAGAACTCCGACAATGAGGACGAGTCGCTCATTAAGTGGATCTGTGCCCGAAAATCTGGTCAACTATTCACCGGTCAATCAGAATCTGCTGTAAAATTCTTCGTAAAGTTTTTAAACAGAACTTCCATTAATCTTAGGGCCAGTAATGCTTCCGGTTTTGTGGGACTCAAACTTGCGGGTAATCAATGAATTATCTCTATATTAACTGCTTGTATAAGTGATGCCATAATAGTAATTGTCTCATAATTAGGTTCCGGCAAATTGGAGTCCAATAAGACAACTCCCGATTCAATACGCATAGAATACGCCAACTCTGACAACAATGGTTTGGACTTTTCGGACATCGACTCGACATTCAATTGTTGTTATCTGAAAATGATGTCAAACAACAAATACTTGAGTCTAATTGAGAACAACTGTTTGGCAGCGGACGCCTCGTCGCCCGCCTGTGCCCAACAGTTCCAAATAGAGTTGAGAAACGGCACACAAATCGCAATCAAAACATTTGAATCGAATTCTAATTATTTAAATCTAACAAAAAATGGTTCAATAGTTGTCTCCAATTGTTTGCCCGAATCGGCAACTCTTTGGGAATTCTGAGCTCAAAAACACCAAAATATGGATTCGATTTCACATTCAATTTCTTGTATTGTATTGAATAATATGACCAAAACTTTATGTTTTCTTATATTAAAAATTAAGATTTTTTTTATACATTTTTGTACTCTTTTTGTCGCTTTTAAAAGTGAAGTGATTTTTCATATAATTATTATTTTTTACTTTAATAATGAAATATGATTTAAATATTTGATTATATAATTGTTTTTTACATTACTTAAAGTGATTTTAAAGATATTGTTTAATATATTTGAATAAAATTTGGATTTTTTTGGAATTTTATTTATAATTGATTTATATTTTTAATAAAGACTTAAATTCTATTTGTAATTGAGTGGAAATGTACAGTTCCTAACAAAAGTAATAACCAGAGTATAGACAATTTCGCAAATACGACTTTTTTCCTGTAACCCAGACCTGTCGTAATTACGGAAATCTTCACCGATCAGGAGAGACGGATTTAAATAAAACCCTTTTTATGTTCGGAAAAGTCAGAAATTTTCAAATAATTCCTATTTTCCGATAATTACGAAATAAGTCCGAAAAGCATGAATTCATGAAGAATTTTGTGGTAAAAAATGAATAAAAATCATTGTCTCAAATCAAAAATTTTAAGAATTGTAAAATATTTGACACTTATATACTGAAATAGAGTGATAACTTTTATTTTTATAATTATTCTGCAAATTTACTAGTTAATCTTGTCAATGATGACAGAATTGATTTAAGTTTTTAATAAATTTGATTTTTTCTCACATTTGTATTTAGAAAAAAATGTCCATCAAATCCGATGAGTTTTTTTAGGGTTTACTTAAAATATTGATAAATTCTCTCAATATTTCCGTTCAAAAATGTTAACTTTTACATCCTCTTCCTTAAAATCATTAAATTTTTAATTTTTAATTCCGAAATGTTATTCAGAATTTTGAGTATTTTTCTACCGATTTTAAGAACGAAATTTAGCACTTTTTATTCCGAAATTATCTTGTGACTAGACTCTAACTAGTCAGAGACTATAGTATCTTGTTACAACCCAACGGCCATGTAGAAAATGGTAACTTGGCAAACAAAATGTCACTAGTAAAATATGGACTACACTTGAAAATATGGGCGAGATCAGTTTGCAAAGGACCTTACGGATTTTAAGGTAAGATTCTCCATTTGATAAATCAAAAAGTGCACACCGGGATTCGATAGAGCTATTCTTCTCGTGCAAAAATATGTTAAAATTATTTCAAAATCTATCCAGGGGGCTCGGGAATCGCCCTTCAAAGTTCGAAAATTTGACT
>JAQFXN010002739.1:0-12073 GCA_034693365.1 Liacarus xylariae
AAAGTGTAGATAGGATTTGATTAAAATGTGAATTTGAGTTCAGTTTTCAGACAAATCTAACTGAAATTGAAACACAAATAGTAATAAACTTTTGAATAATTGAAAATAATTTAATCCTCATAAAAATTAAGATTTATTAATACCCTAAAATTTTTTGGCCATCTTAGCTATAGATTATTCACAGATGAGTTAGAAAAATAGATTACTGTAAATCGAGAAGTATAATAGAAATATCAGGGGTAGCCAAGGTCGGCAGAGTCAGGGGGTAGTGGGTGTACATTGAGAAATTTTCTCAAAGAGTCCCAAAGTATACAACATCCCAAAACATGAAAAATACAAAGGGTGAGTAAGGTGAAAACAGAAAATTTTTCCTGCGGCGCAAAATGTCAGGGGGGTTATACCCCCTTGGCTATCACTGAGAAAAATGCAAGGTATTGGAAAATTGCTTATTTCTCAAATAATTTGACAAATTTTTTCATAAATTTCAAGGCTTTTCACAAAATGTTCTTATTTTAGCAGATATTCTGAACCACACCTCCATTCCTCTATATCTTTATACGAAACTACAAAGTTTTTAGCGTAAATTAGATAAACAATAAGATTAGAGTTTGTTTGCGATTTTTATTTTAGTGATAATAATGCAGTTAAAGTGATAGTGAATTTAAGTCCAAATTATCAGTATTTGTCCGATTGTTTAAACATTAAAACTGAATGAGTTTTCAAACTATTCCAAACTCTTTGGCCAAACTATAGAACACAGAATCAGTCATTTTAAGTAAATTCTTTGGCGAATCCTTTTCAACAATTGTTCCGTTTTCTAAAACTATAATTGTATTGTAATCTAAGACTGTATTCAATCGATGAGCGATTGTCAGAACAGTAGAGCCAATGAACTGTTCTTTAATTGTTGTTTGGATTAATGAATCGGTCTCTAAATCACAGGCAGCGGTCGCCTCATCCAAAACTAAGATCTTTGTGTCCCTAAGCAGTGCTCTGGCCAGACATGTTAACTGTCTTTGTCCGGCACTTAAATTGTCTCCGCTTTCGGTTATTTCATAAGAGAGTCCGTCAGAAAAGGTTGAAATGAAGTCCTGAAATAAGAGATAATTTTCAGATAACTTTCTTTGAATTAAAATCAGACCTTTAGGTGCGCTCTCTCTAGTGCTGTCCATAATTGTTCGTCAGAATATTCATTAAACGGATCCAAATTGAGTCTTAAAGTACCGGCAAATAAATTGGGCTCTTGTGGTATAATAGTTATCTTTGAGCGCAAGTCATGTAAACCTATTTTAGTCACATCTATGCCATCGATAACTATCCGACCATTCGTTGGTTCGATAATTCTAAATAAGGCTAAAGTCAAGGATGACTTCCCGGCACCGGTTCGGCCGACTATACCTACTTTTTCACCCGATCCCACACTAAAGGTTAAATTCTTAATCACAGGTTCGAGGCCTGGCCTATAACTGGTGCTATAGTCAATGAAATCAATTCGCGCCTCTTTAGGCCAATTGTGGTCGGGTTTGTGCTCATCAGTTGACTCCCAGTTTGCTTCCGATTCTAAATTAGTATATTCTCTGACCCTTTCGACAGAAACCATCTCGTTTTCGAGGTCTGCGGCCATTCTTAGAGCCCATGAAATACCAGAAATCACATCAACTGAATAAATGAGCACAAAACCGGCCAAACCGGGTGTGAATTTGTCTCTTTCGAAGACCACAATCAAAGCCGTGGATAAAGTGATTAGAGTTCCGATAATTGTTGTCCACATATCGATCCTAACAAACAAAACCTAATTATCAAATAACCTAAAAATTAATTATAAGCACTGACCACATTGTAATGGAGTTGACGTATTGTTTTACATTAACATTAGTGTCAATTAATTCTTGTAATCTATGAATAAATATTTGTTGCACTCTATAAGCTCTTATAGAGACGGCACCGGAAATACTTTCATTAAAGTGACTATAAATTGGTGATCGAGTGATGGAATCCAAACGATTTAATTGTCTTGAAGTCCATAAATATATTTTCTGTAATTCAATTGAAAGCAAAGCTCAAGAGATTAGAGAATAAAAGGTTGATTTAATGCTCACATAAAGAAAGGCAAAGATAACGATGACTACAATTATCAGAATTGCCATAAAGGCATTGGCATTGATAATGACTATAAGACTGAGTGTAAACCATATAAAGCATTGGACCGATTCGAACAAATAGAAAGGTATCTCTTCGTCAATATTTGCGATGTCGTGATTGAATCGGTTTATGATTCGACCCAAAGGCGTAACATCAAAGAAGGAAAGGGGAGTTCGAAGAATACAGTAAAGCATGTCTTTGTGCAGCTTTTCAGCTGCTTTTAAAGCACCGGTTCTTACAGCTATCGACGAAACCAACACAAACATCCCCTGCAATAGAGCGGCCAATAAATATATACCCAAATAGTAATTTCTATTCGACGTCTCTTCCATTAGTGTTGAGTTCTGAGACGTCCAGATATTGAGCCAATAATTGCCGCCGACTTCGCAAAGATTGAATGCCAGTGCAGTCAATAAACCTATTATTGAAAACCATATACCGATTCGGCGAATGTAATCGACATAAACAGCGAATTTAATGCTTCCGAACTCTTGTTTCTCTTCATCGATCAGTTGTGCCAATTCTGCTTCCTTTTCCATTCGTTCTTTCAAACTCTCGTATTTATCTGCCGTCGAATCGCTTTGTTTAGACAATTGACGTGATATTTGTCGCGACAACCGATCCGTAGATTCGTTTGCACTCAATCGTGAAGTTTGTCTTTGAAGAGTATCTCCGCTTTGCATAGAATTAGTGTCCGAAGCACTTAAAACTTCTTCGGACAACAAATCCTTTTCATACAAATCATCATAACTTCCGGAACCAATTATTCTTCCGGCGCTCATAACTATAATTAGGTCGGCGTCTCTCAGAAACGATATGTGATGTGTGGCTAATAAACGGGTCTTTTTATGCAACAATCCTTTCGGTCCAATCACTTGTTGGAACAGTTGTTGAGCCACGTGTGCGTCCACTGCAGACAATGGGTCGTCGAGTAGATAGACGTCTGAATCCTGATATACAGCCCGGGCTAAACTCACTCTTGACTTTTGACCCCCACTCAAATTTATACCCTTTTCTCCGATTTCGGTCATATCACGCGCAGGAAGTAAATCAAAGTCCGGTTTAAGAGCACAGGCAGTGACTACTTTTTCATATTTAGTCGAATCGAAGTCCGAAATAAAAGTAATGTTTTGTTTTAAACTCCTGTTCTGAATGAAAGGCGTTTGCGGCACATAAGCCATAGACCCTAAGACTTGGGTTTGTTGGTCACCCATTGGATACATGTCTCCCAATATAGCAGAAAATAGTGATGACTTCCCGGTCCCCACTTTGCCCACAATTGCAACTAAAGAGCCTTTTCTAACCTTCAAATTAATATTCTTGAGGACCGGGTCTTCTGTGCGACTCCATGCAAACGAACAGTTTTTCAAAGCTATCGAAAGATTTTTATTTAAATTCTCATCGATTTTATAATTTTCTGAATTCTCATCCAATTCTTCACAACTCAAGTATTTTCGGATTCGTTTATATGAAACATAAGCTCTGACTAAATGTGTTAACACTCCCGGCAATTGAGCCATTGGTGAACGCAATAGACTGAGTACAGAAAGAGAAACGAAAGCCATTTTGGCAGTTAGTATCTGACCCGATATGAGGGTATAGACAGTGAATGTAATGCCGGCGATGACCATCCCTACACTACTCCACAGGACTTCAATTGCCGACCAGTAATAGTTGGAAACATTCAAAGTCGACAACTCCTGACGTCTGGTTTGCGTCACTCTATCGATGAATGGCTTTTCCCAACCAAACAGTTTCAGTAGTTTTATATTATTTAATATTTCACTGATTTCTGCCATTCGTTTGTCTTTCAGTTCCATTTGTTTTGTTTGCAAACTATCGATTCGTTTCATAACACATGTAGTCAATGGACCCACGATTAGCATCACTCCGATCAGTGTGAGAGAGGACGGACCCAATTGTTGCCACAGAATGTATAAACCGATTGCAACACTGATTGGAATCGAAAACAAACTGTTCATTGTATGCAAGAAAGTACAGACCTCTTCGATGTCGACACCCATTAAGTTATTTATTTCGCCTAAAATTCAGTTATAAATTAAAATCTAAAAATCAGTGCAAATATTAAATTTTAAATACCGGTCGTGTATTCCCGGCGCGAACCGGCACTCAGTTTCAACATTTTGCAGTAGACGGATGTCACCACCGATGACTTGACCCGATATGTGGCCAAATATAGCATATAATGGACGTGAACATTGAATATACAAGTGATTAGATTAGAGAGACAGTAGGCGATGGCGTAATAGATCCCGTGCCAGATATACACGTCAACGGTCTGCACGAAATCAATTAGTTTCGAGAGATAATAGGGTTGAATGAAAGTGAAGACAATCCACAACAACTCCAACACCACTGAGAATAGGTATGGAATCCAAGCCGTAGACCAAAGCAATGGCAATAACTTTATAGTCGGCACTGATTTCGTTGAATTGTATTTATTATTCGCCGATTCGAAGGAATTAAAAGAATTCTTTGATTTCAGATAATAACAAATGGGAGACAAGTGTTGACTCAGATCTGTAGTTGTTTTGTAACCAATTTTCAGAATTGATTTCAACCAAACGAAGAATATTCGCGAGAATATGTTGTGCTCATGAAATGGACACTTCCTGTCCCAATCATTGTCTAGACGTTGAAATTCAGATACTTCTGGTGTCAAACTTGAAATTATAAGTGCATTAAAGACAAAAAACACTTCTAAACAATTCAATACGACTTTCAATAATTGGTTATTAATATCGTTTGAATGAATTGTGAAAAATTGGTATAAATTTATTAAAACAACAAATAAAGTACACAACCATTGGATGGGTATTGAACTAGAGTTTCGATAACCATTTTTACGGAATATCAGCACAAGAATTGTGAGCAATAAATAAGTGATTAGTTTAATGAATTGGCAAAACAATTCACTTATTATTAATAAATATATTTCATTTGAGAAGTATTGCCACAAAGTCTTTGTTATATTAGTTATGGATATAATTGAGAGACAAGTGATGGTTAGCTATGAAATGAAATAATATTTTCAAGAATTTAAAACACATTTTATTTGTATTCAAATCCAATACCAAAATGAGTTTATTCTTCCACTGATAGGGAATTGGGGCTAATTTTTTAGCCGATTTGTAAACGAGATATAAATCGTATGGCAATAGAGTTAACAATACTGTTAACGGAATCACTGGAAGTATTGTTTGTGTGAAACAGTCGGTGAGCTGAGGCCTGTCAGACAACCAGTTCAGTGTCTGGTTCTGTGTTTAGGAATTAATCGAATATAAAGTTATAGACAATAAAATTAAAAATCTAATTTTACAATCAAGCTCAATTCTTTAAATGGAATTCATAAAACTCTTCAGACTTAGCAATAGATTATGAAAATAGAATTTAATTTTAAACTCAAGTACAGTAACTTACTTTCGGTCCAGAATTGGAACCGTCTTTTGGAGTTAGAAATTTATAATTAAATTAAAACATCTATAAAATGAATCAAGCTTAGTTCTATTATTCAATTGACTATTTATTATTCAGCAAATTTGAAAATTAAGATTATAAATAGAGAATATTTTGAAATTAGTGTTTTTCATTAAAACAATACAATAATAAGCAAAAGAATAAGAATAATAAGAATAAGAATAATAAGAATAATGGTAGTTTTAATCTTTTCGCCGATTCTCTCAACTTAGACAGTCATATATTTATAAGATGAACTATCATATATAAAATTCTACATGTCTATTATAATACTGTATTGAATATTGTTTGTAAAAATATTCTAGCTAAAACTGTAATTCGAATTCAATGTAATTATTTTAACAAATTGATAGACAAAGTAAATGAAAGTCAAAAATAATTTTAGATTTAAATATTGTAAAGAAGTTTGAATAGACTCACCAAAAGTGGAGAATTACAGAATACAATTGATTTTTGCATTATTTCAAACAATTAGTAAAATATTTAATTCAAGTTTCAATTAATGTTAAGTAGTATTCAGTTTTGAGAGTAATTACTGATGACTTTTATAATTAAATATATAAATCTTTTAATAAACAAATTCTTGTTTTTAGAGATGAATAGTAAACAAGAATTTCAAAAGAATTAATCAATTTATGCAATAATTTTAATAATTTCGCTAAACTTATGTTAAATTTAGATTAAATGCCATAAAAATACAGACAAATGGAGTTAATGTATCACAAAATTGTAGACAAATCTATAAGTAATGAATGCAAACCAATACTGAAATTCTCGTCAAACAGTGTTAACAGAATTTTAATGACAACTCTTTTTTTTGCTAAAACACCGAAAACTTAGTGTCAAATCATTTGTGCGAAACCTGAATGTCATTCACTGCACATGTGATTGCTTTCAATGGCTTATCGTTTATTCAAAACGTTTGACAAACGATCGAAATTCAGGTAAATTTAATAATTCTGTGCATTATTTGAACAAATGTTGCAATTCTTTGGGCAATAAATATCTTTAAAGAATCAATATTTACATTCAATTCATTAAAATATGAAAACATGTGGTCATTGAGTCCATAGAAAACGTCTAATAAATAAACGAATGAAAGTCATGTCTAGTAGTAGTGAATCGCTATTTCAGTATTTCAGGGCTTTTGAAGTGAAGACGAAATTAATTGATATAAAGAATATTCTTATCATTAAATAAATCTGATATTTAGCCAAAAGTGTAAAATGTGTTGGAAAATACACTTCAATTGGCGAAAGATATGAATTGATAACCAAAACCACTTCAATGTATTTTTACTCCACGTTTGGAAATCCTTTTAATCTACTATTCCTAAACTTATGTTGTTTTAGAAGAGATATTGGCATTAAATGCAATTCACATACAGTATATGAAGACAAGTTTGCACACAAGTTAAAAGTTACCTGTTCAAATATTTATACAGTAGTCTATAAATCAAATAAATTATTATAATAGTATGCTGATAAAGCACAAGTAGTCAATAAATAATTTAAGCTACTTGTACTGTAATATTACCTACTTGTGCTTTATCATCACTACAGAATTATTAGACATATTACCGTAATTGACCTGGATTATCATTATTAAATAATCAGCTTTAAATAGAACTTCTGTCTGGCAATTGTGAAATAAAAGGCTTATCACTAAACAAATTATTAAAATAAAACTTTAATTTTATTACTTTCTTTGAATTAGTATTTTATTATTTGGACTTCAAGTCTAAAACGGGTTTTAAATAATATTATCCATTATTTAATCATAATTTTTAAGTATTTATATAAAATATAGAGAATGAGATCATTTTTAAAGATAAACTAATATCTAATTTAAAAAATTATAATTTTAGTGAATATAACAGAATTAAAATAAAACTTATTTATAATTTTTAAAGAGTTCGGAAATTTTTTTAGTCGGAGCCGACGCTAATTGAATCCTTTCTCGAGTACTGTTTAAACCTTTAAGTCTTCGTTTTGTAACCAAATTAGTTCCTAAAAGTGTTTAAAACAAAAAAATATTCAAAAATAATTTATCGTAAATTAAGTCAATTAGAAATTGAATCAAAAACTTTCTGAATTGATATAAAGGGGCGAATAAGTATTTTTTCAAATGACTCAACAAATACCACAAAAACATTATAAAACGCACTAAAAATATGTGAATTAATAAATACCGAAAACAAAACTGTCGTCTCTTTTTGTTTGGCATTCAATTCGATTCAAATTATTTAACGAATGTATTGAATAGTTTTGCTCTCTATTTATATGTTTAGACAAATCGCTGTCTTTTTGACGAATATCTCGATTTAGTTCTGAATTAAAATCACTTTTTTCTTCTAAGAACTCATTTGCGTTCACATAAACACTGTTTTCGATTTCTAACTCGGTTTTCACTTCTGTTCGTTGTATTCCGTCCTGAAATTCATTAATAATTTTGTCGATATTTTCGTTCAAATGATTGCGTTTGTGTTCGTTAAACAGTTCCGAATCATTGCATTGAAAGTTACAGATATTTGAGTCACATTTGAATACTTTGGGCTCATTATAGTTATGAATAGTCTTTTTGTGCAAATCAAGTGTTTCACTGCCTTTGAAAGGGTGGCCACAGTAGGGACACAACACTAATCGATGCCATTTTTGGAAGACATCAAATGTATTGGAATAGTGAGACAAAAGTCCATCGAATGCCTTATTCGTCGACCTTTTCCTAGTCTTCTGTTCTTTAATTTGATTCAATTCTTCTGAATTTAAATTATTTGTACTTTTATTCGACGACCCATTAATGGAATGTTTTTCAAACGAAATTACATGAGTTTTATCGACACTCAGTCCTCGCCTTTTGTCGCGAACTTCATTCAAATTCTTATCATTTTGCGAATCTCTTTCATTGTTTATATTTCTTGAATTCAGTTCTAAACTATTCTCTTCACTCATATCAACACTATTTTCACATTCTTTTGGTTCACTTTTAACAGTAATTTCATTGAATTCATTAATATCTTTGAGTTTGTTTCCAATCGTTTCCTTTCTTAACAAATGTTTGCGTTTGTGTTCGTTAAACACTTCAGAATTATTGCATTCAAAAGAGCACTGCTTTTGATTGCAGATAAAAATATTCAGATCCGTATGGACTGACTGTATGTGCTCTTCAATTGTTCGGTAATCGAATTGTAGGGAACAGTGCAGACACTCTTCATACAAATGAACTATTTTTCGATGACTTAATAGAAATGAAAGCGAAGTCGTCTGAAATCCACATTTTTCACAATTATATGTTTTCCTTCCCTTTCCTTTCGTTTCTTCTATAAAATAATATTTTAGAACAAATAAATTGAATAAAAATATCAAAAACAATGCAAACAATTCTATACCTAAGCGGCTGTTAATATCTGTATTAATCCTATCGTTTGGATTAACTTTCCTTTGATTCGATTCATTGGTTTTGTTGGTCTTATTGTTATTATTTTCATTCAAATGCAGTCGTTTGTGTTCATTGAGTTCTTTGGCATCACTGCATTCGAAGGAACAGTCGATATAATCACATATAAATAGTTGGATTAATGTGTCCTCCATTTGCTTGTGTTTCCCCGATTTTAAGTGCATTTTTAGTAAACTTTGTTCGCAGAACTTTGCCGGACAATAGGGACAGGGAATTGAGGAGAAATGATCTTTTGTCATATGTTTACTCATGTAATCCCAGCGAATACATTGGTATTGACATGAATTGCATTTATATATCTTTTGTTGTTTGGAGACAATACCTGCAATTGTTGTTAAAGTTAGGAATAGTGTAAATAACGGTAATTAAATATAAGCAAAAAAAAGTCAAAAAAATATGCGAATTTTTATCTATAAAAATAATTTATGTGACAAAATAAGTTATGTCCCACTAATCAAGTAAAGTATTGAAACACTACTCATTCATTCGTCAATTTATGAATAAATAAAAGGTTTATTAAATAAATGCATACATTATGTGATTTCATATTCTCTATTAGAAACTATATTTTTTAACTTCTCTGAGCATAATATTAATGACTTACTTGTGGTGTAATTATCAATAGAATCGGATATATAGTTATTTGAATTCGTTTCACAAATACTCTCGAAATTAGATGAAATTGCATTCGAACTGTCATTCAATGGATTCAATCCATTGACAGAAATCGTAGAATTCTGTTTCATTCGGTCCAATAGACTACTCCCTAAATAGACGTTTAAATAGGTATTAAATAAAATATATTAAACACAAATATAATAATTACCGAAAACAAAATGTGCCTTATTTTTAGGTATATTAATAGGACTCTTAGTTTGTATTTTAGAACCAATATCTTTAAGTTTAGTGCTCTTCGACAACACCTGATCTGAAAATATATCGAATATTTCCAACGAAACAAGACTTTGATTATCAGTAGTCGTATCGATATTTTGATCCGATTGTTCATTCATTTCAATATTCTTCTGAACCAAACTTTCATTATTATTATCTCCGACTCTATAGCTGTCGAAGTGATTATTATTGAGTTTATGAAGACTTAATTTATACAAATATTTTGTATTGAAATTACAATCTTTTGAATAGCATTTATAATGTTTTAAACGCTTTTTCCGACAAAGCTTTTTATGATTTATGGCAAAGTGTTGTTTCAATACTTCAATCGATGAATACTTTCGGAAACAGTATTCACAAATCAATTTATCGGATTTGAAATGAACTGATTTTATGTGTTGAATAATACAGTAACGGCTTATGTTTGATGAATAGGTGCAGTTAGGATATGAGCACTTGTATTGACATTTCATGTTATTCTTTTTGTTTCGTTTAATGAGAGCTTTAAAAAGTGGAAAATCAATTAAAAAAATTAAAATTTCGGTTTAAAAAAAGAAGAATTTAAACGATTTCTTACATCTATTGTGCACTAACTCTATGTGTCGTTTGAGTCGAAAATTTCCCCAAAACTTGTGCTCACATTTGGAACAATTGAATAAAAATCTATGTTTAGAACGTGTATTGAATTGAAAACTAGATTTTTTCTTTAACACCAGGTCTTTTGGATTAGTCTTAACCCAAGTAATAGATTTTTTAGCTGAAAATTAGAGGTAATTCAGTAAATCAAAAGCACCGGTAATTCAGATTTAGATCAAACCTTTGTTGCAAAGTCTGATATGTTTTTGAAGCGACTTCTTATTAATCGTCTTATAATCGCAATCTTTGTTATCACACGAAACCAATTGTGAAGTTTCGGCTAAAATATTAAGTATTTTCAAAACAAATAAAATTTGTTACAGAAATAAATCAAAAGAAAATTAAAATAAATTATAAATAACTGTTTGGATTAAACAAAATGATGTGTTTTCTGAGCTTTTGAATCGACTGATGGCCCGTAAACTCGTACTCACATTTAGTGCACTTAAGGGCACTTTCCTTGAGATGTTTTAATAGCCGATGTGTTTCCAGATGTGTCTTATCAGAGGTTTTATAAACACATTTCTCGTATTCGCAGACAAACAAGTGTTTTGGCTCTGAATTACTGGTCATTTGACTGACTGTCGATTGATTCAAATCTTAAATCAAATTAAAAAAACAAATTAAGACAATTAATACAAAAAAACAAGTTTTACCCAAATTTAGGTCCAATTCTTCGTCGATTTTATGTTTGTTTTCATTGTATTCATTCATAACTAAGTTGTAATCGATTTCCAAAGAATTGAATTTAAGTTTATTATTAAACGTTTGAATACATTTGCAATTGTTTTGAAACTCATTTAAGTTTTGCCGAAACTCTTCTAATAATACAAAAAATTTGTCCAAAATTAGCGTTAATTTCAAAATTGTGTTGTTTTTCTGATCCAATAAATTCATTTCATTTATCGGACAATCCTTTTGTGAATTCATTATTAAATAAATTCAATTAAAATAACAAATATTTCGGACTAAATATCAAATAATGTCATCAAATGTTAAATTCACACAAAACTGATTCAAATAAACAAATTGTAAACAAAAGCAAATCAAATCAATATTAACAGATGGGGAGGGGTTGGGGTTGGGCTTAGGCTTACAGTTAGAGAGAGTCTGTTTGTAAAATCCATTTCATTCAAAAAGAACATTACATTAAATACAATTCAAACATAACATAACTGTAAATAACTTTCAACACGTATTTCAAGTATAATAAATCTATTCGTGTTTAGGTTTGGCATAAGTAATGTCATATGCAGTCAAATCCGCATAATGTTTAAAAGAATCTAATTGACGAATGCACGCGCGCACCACAATAAGTAAAGACAATTTTAGAAGATTGATTCCTAGACAATTTTAGAAGATTGATTCCTAGACAATTTTAGAAGATTGATTCCTAGACAATTTTAGAAGATTGATTCCTAGACAATTTTAGAAGATTGATTCCTAG
>JAQFXN010002740.1:0-12072 GCA_034693365.1 Liacarus xylariae
TTTTAGATTAATTATAGTATTAATGAATGATATATAACTTAAATTCAGAGTAATTTCCAATAAATAATAACAACAGTAAACGTTTGTTGAGATGCATTTAATAGACCATTGATTTCAGTGAAATTTCAACCAGAGATTTCACTTTACCCCATAAAGCTCCTAAAAATTTTTCTTAATTATAACTCAATTAATATGATTGGTGGACAATCTGGTCAAATTCAGGTGCATAAGTAAAGTTTTGGAATTTTTAAATCTTTCGATGATAGTGGTGAGAAAAAATGAAAGATAAAAAATAGCATGTAATAAGTTTACGAAATTCTTGTTTGGAATATGACTTATTCTAATTGATTTACTATAAAATATGGATTTATTCGACAAAATTTTCACAATTAACAGAATATCCACTGAAAAGTCCATAAGTTTGAAAATCTTTGAGTTATGAAACAATGGAGAAAGAATTATTTTGTATTATAAGAGGTGGTTTTTGGAGATCTTAGAAATTATTAGGTTATTGACTAAAATCTAGTCACTAAATGTTTGTGTTTTAGAGATTTGTAGGTAATTTTGCTCTTGGTTAATAACCATACATTCTCTTGAAAAACTCTTGTATCTAATAGTATATCTAAAATTCAATTCTAGTATTGATTGATTGACTTACTGTACTAAGTGTACGAAATATTTGAAAGCTAAGGCATGAAGCAGCAAGATAATAGAAATTTATAAGGTGGATTTTTTAGCCTTATTGACCATTACCATTAACTATAAATTTTGCTTCTCTAACATATTTAGTATTTGTTCTATAAACTTTTAAAAAAAGTTTTGATTTTTGGTACCAATTATTAACATCAGGCCCATTCTATAAATAATAATAATAATAAGACCATAAACTTTATGTGAAAATGTTAAGGGGTTACAAAATTTACTTTTTTTGTGTTTTTAGAAAAAAAATCACAAACGACGTTTTAAATTATTTTGTTTAATTCATAAACAACGTCGCTGCTCTTGACCTGTTTATAACTGAATAGCGTGCATATGTGAAAATTTGAAGCACAACCTGAGCATTACACGCGGCATATTTTGAATAAAATTTCTTTATTTGTATCGCTATGCAATAAAAAAATGTCCAAAAACTGAACAATTTCGACACTAAAATGCATTTTCAAGGTGTTTTTGAAAATCTCTAAAATAAATACTAGATATGTCAGAGGGGTAAAATTTATAGCCAAAGCTAATGGTCAATAAGGTAACAAAATCACAATTAGAAATTTCTGGTATATTGTTGTCTTAGCTTTAAAATATTTCGTACACTTAGTTTATGATTTATGCGTAAGCTTTGAAAAATAATACAATCTCGTCTGGATTACATGAATAACAGAGGTGTATATTTCATGAATTATTGACAGAATTGCATTACCTTAAAAAGTGCGATTTTTTATTCGTTTACAGGAATATACAGTCAAGCCAATTATAAACTGACCACGATATCACTCCTGTCTTCACTTGTCCATATATTGTTAATCAATAACTGCAAATAATATATTTGCAAACTAAATTATTTCCCTGGGCGGAGGAAATATATCCCGATTCAGACTTTAATATACTACATGAAAACAAACTTATTCATAACAGATATAAAGCTCAGACTTATTTAAGGGCCAAACTGGGTTCTACAAGAGTTATCGAACACCCCGCTTATTCATCTGACCTGAATCCTATCGAAAACCTATTTATGATACTTAAGCATAAATTTAAATCCATTCATACACTTAAACCAGAATTATTGTTCGTAAAAATATGCCTAAAATGGGATATCATTGATAAAGACACCAAATTATTTCACTATTAGTTTATATTAAAGTTGTTGTTTTTAAGCGTTTATTAATATACCCCTTGAGCCTATGTATGAATTTCATAATGCAAGTATTATGTAACTTAAAAAATATATTCACGTATTATTTTTGCACTTAAAATTAAATCTTCTTTAATCAGCAGTTTTGTTATAAATGTCCACATATTTTTTTATACATTTTCACCATATTTAAAAAATGAGTTTTAATCTAAATCAAAGGCAATTAAAAATAAGTCACATTTTAAACTTTATCCACAAAACCTATTACCAATTTCAGCATTAATTCTAGCATTAAATATCTAGCAATTTCAGCATTAAATATAAGACTTAGTTCTATGAATAATGAAATAAAATAAACGATTAAAAATTCCAACTAAACTATTAATGATATGATATATGTGTAAGAATATTTAAATGGGCTGAATCAGCCCAATAAGCTCTCCCTTGATCTAAATAATTGATAATAATTTAAACAATTCTCCGAACAAACTTCATAATTCAGTCTAAAATCTCACACTATAAGACCTATAATAACAGGATAATAACAGCAGGATTATATTTTGAAAAAAGAAAAAAAAATTTTAGTATTCTAATTAACTATTATTTGTTTTGATGTAGGGTCAATTAACTACAAAATAAAACCCTATGAATAAATAGATTAAATGATTTACTCATCGAAACAGTGGGCGGCAGTCAATAGCCATTCAAATGTTACCAATACTCCACTGCAATAATATTTCTCTTTAGAATTTGATAATATTCTGGAATACTCTATGAAACTTAGGCGCACGGCATAAGGGGCTTCTGCCCACTCAGCTATATCTCCATAGAGTATTCGACTTTTCACATAATCCTCCTTTCGGTGCAGTTTTATTCCGTAGATATCATAAATGGTTTTATTCGGATAAGTGTTTAGAAAACAATTCTTATGGAAAGTCAAGTGAATATAAAACGGAATATCACTTAAACCACACAAATGGTGATTCACGTCATCCTTTAAATAATAGGGATATTCACCCACCCCTACAAACAGGCCTTCAGATAATTACAATTTGAAACCAAATTAAAGTTGATTTTAATTTAAGAATTTAATTAATTGAAAATCACTTACTTTTAAAATATTTGACATTAAATATTATAATAAAACAAATTATTGAATGAATTGAATTCATTTATATTTTCTAAATTTTTAAAATTGTTTTCATAAAACTAGTAAGTAATCCACTTTATGAATGTCTTGCATACAAATCAAATTCAATGATAAAAACAATTAAACTCTTATTCGCGAACAACAATCAAATCCAATATAATTATTGAATATTGATTTTCCAATTAATGTTTGCTCCAATTCATGAGTACTAGAGTTAAATTCAAAATATTTATTCAAATTATTCCAATCTCTTCATTGCCTTCATTTGGTTATTGAATTGGCATAACTTCCTCTGCCCTCTCCCCTACCTCTCTCCATATCCTCATGTGCTGTTCAAAGTTTAGTCCAGGGGTCAGACGAGCGGCTCTTTCTAAACGCCTTCTGTGCCCATGAGTGTCATTGAACTCCCTGAGCGGGTGCTGTGGGTCCGTCCACTCAACGAAGCGAACAAAGAGTTCACTATTTTCTTTTTGATAGCAATCATAATGTCTTCGCAAACCTCCGAAAGTCCAACAAACCAGTGCTGAGACAACACCCGAAAAGAAAGCGGACACAAAGTAGTTGTGGTCTATGAAGACCATCGACACAATACAAGTGACCAGAAATGCGGTAATCAATACCAATAGGATGTGAGATATGGTGTCCTGAAATAAGGCGAACCTCAAAACTCCGGACGTTTTGGTGTAGACTGTAATGCGAGAATCACTGAAATTATGGCCACACGTATTGCACAGAATATTACCCATATTTGCTTCTATATCTCCGGCCAAACACTTGTAGTGATAGAACTGGACGTCAGTATTGGAGCCATCGGTATCGCATTTGCACGGAATGTCCAATAGTCCCACTTCTAAACCCTACCGCACACAACACATTCATACCCGTCCGATACATCCATTTCATCGAAATCATCGTCTGATTCGCAATCAATTTCTTAGACTTCCCTTTCCTTCTTTTGCTCTCCTTTTTGCAGTTCTTTTGCCTTTTTTATCTGTGTTTTAGTCTTCTTTGGCATAATCTGTGGATTCGATATATAATTTGTTTTAAAGATATTTCGCTTAAATCTTTTCAAAATATTTTACAATTTTTTATATGTTTTTTTTAATATTCTATGAAATTCGGTTCTAAGTTCTTAGAAAACTTACAGAGTTTTTTCAAATTCTTGTTAAATTTGACCAAATTTTAGTATGTTCGTACAGAATTCATCATGATTTGCCTGAATACTTTTAAATTCTTGCGGAATTGGTTGAGATTCTGCTAACAAAATTACTTACAAATTACTGTAAATTACTTTATTTTTAATTACATTCTGAGAGAATTTGACCAGTACAAAATACTATGATTCTCTTATATATTGAGACTATGTTTGCATTCTGTCAATTATGTCCATATTTCAAAATTTAAACTAAAAACGTAAAAATTGACATTTGTTTAAATATTATTTAAAATATGGATAAAATTTATCAAAGAGTACCTATCTTGTGTAAACTATTATCATATTTTAACTAATGTTCAAATAAATGTCTATTTACGTTTTTAGTTTGAATTTTTGAAATATGGACATAGTTGACAGAATGCAAACTTAGTCTCAATATATAAGAGAATTGGAGTACATATCCAGGTTGCGCAAAGGAGAGGGTCCAATCCGGAATATCCCCTAGGGCTTCGGCCGGATACCCCTATAGATTTTCTGCGAGGTGCCCCTCCACCTAATAAGTTTTTGGGAGTTGAATATTCTGTAAAATTCTGTAAAAGTAACAGAATTTTGTCAAATTCTTGCTGAATATGATCAGTTTTTTTAGATTCTTGCAGAATTTATCATATTTATGCTAAATTCTTGCATAATTAAATTTTGTATGATTTTGCCCATTGCTAAATACCCCCTCTGGGACTACCTATCCAATTTGTGACATAACAGCCAGAAATAATCCCTTGTGATTTTGACCTTTCCGCACAGGGATGGTCAAATAGAGAGTTCAACTCGGAATACCCCCTTTTATTTTGACCGGTACCTCCTCCCCATAGCAAAGTTGAGAAAACGAGGCCGAAGGCACTGTTTTCAGAATATTCTGTGAATTTTGTCTAGATTCTTAGAAATATAAAAGGATTTTGTCAAATTCTTGCTAAATTTGGTAAAATTCTATTAATTTCTTATAGAACATAGAACATCATGATTTCTTAAATTCTGTTAAATTCTTTCAGAATTAGTAGAAATTCTGTTAAATTAGGCCATTTTTAATTGAATTCTGCAAGAATTTGTCGATTGCAAAATACCTTCCCCTGGAACCCCTGTCCAAAATTTGAAAAAAATTTTGACGTCACAGCTCGGAATACCTCTTGGCTTCGCTAAATACCAATTCCAACCCCCCTGAAATATTTCCTTTGCCCATCCCTGTTTGCACATCAATGTATCTGTCAATAGTAGTAATGTTAACCACAAATTTTGCTAGGGGAAGGGGCATTCCGGGGTGCACCCCTTCCATTTCCCTGCCCTAAATAATGCTATCATTTAACTAAATTCCATTTGAAAGGTTATACTGTACTACAAATGTTTATTATAGCTTTCTTTTAAAAATACAAATCTAAGATCAAAAAGCGAAATATATACAGTCAACGCCATAACGCACTCTTACTATAAGTTAGATCTTTATGTCAGGGATGTGGTAGTGATAGGTTCCGGCTCGGAATACCCCTTGCAATTTTTACTGGATACCCCTATAGGCTCGCTTTTATCAAGTATTGAGGAAACAGCGTCGAAGACATTGTTTTTGGTATATTCTGGAGAATTCTAGAGGAAAATACCAGAATTTGGTCAAATTTTTGAAGAATTCGTCAATATGTTGAGAGATGTCATCATTTTTAATTAAATTTTGCAAGAATTTGACGATTGTGAAATATCCTCTCTACCAAGTCCCCCTAGCACAAAATTGACAAAATTTGTCTTTTTATCCTCCCTTAGGCTTTTGCTAAAAAAATATTCGCGGGCTCCTAGCGTTTTGGGCCCTCCACATCCATGGTTTCTTATTATAGATCACGATGCCCAAGCTTCAAAATTCCATTGGAGTATTTGTTTTTGACAAAACTCAAAAAAGTATTCATTCAGAAGGTATGGCAAAATTTGCTAGTTGTAGACTAGAAGGAAAGTGTCCATGGAGAAGTATTTCACAATCGTCAAATTCTTGAGGAATTTAATTAAAAATGACGGTATTTAGCAGAATTCAGCAAAATTATGAAAAATTCTGTAAGAATTTAACACAATTTGAATAAATTTAGCATGATTGACAATATTTTGGTGTTTCTCATAGAATTCACACTATTTTCAAGAACAAGCACCTTTGGCACCTATACTTTAAAACTCTTAAGGGTGTAACTCACGAAGGACGTATAGAGATCTAGACCAAAATCACAGAGCCCCATTATTTAAAAACAGAACCCCATAGAATATCTTTGATGTCTCCCACATCTTTTCAACAATTCAACTTTGTTATTTTATTTGATTCATTGGTTTTTCAGCAATGTAATTTTCTGCTGATTTGATCTGATATGAGTATTAATCATTAATAATGGAGCATACAAGCATTTATTATAAATTATAATTGTCAATCTTTAATAATATGATAAATTACCTTTTGGTTGAATCATTTCTTCAATTGAATGACAGCATTCAGTAATAATTGTAATATTTTTGTGATAATTTCTTTCAAAATAATATCTCTTCTTTAAAACGCTTATGTTTGACATTAAACTAGTCCTAAATAAATAAATTTTCAAATTATTATAAACTGCAATTTTGTTTCTCGCAATTTTTTGAAAAACCCGGGTTTAATACTTGTACTTAATACGGACTTAATATTAACCAATAATATCCAAGTATTAGCCCGGGTTTTTCGTCCAAAATTAGCTCCAATATTAGCCCAAAATTTCGAGAAACAAAATGTAGATTATAAACAAAATTAAAAATCTGATTTTCTATTTCATGATAGTTGTTATAAAGTATGTTAAGCTTTTTAAGTCCCAAAATTATTCCTGATCTGTTTTATTATTCTACATTTATATTATTACAGTGAATTCCCATTATATTTCCTATAAGTGGAGTCATTTCCCAAACTATTTCGGAGAAAATGCAATACTCTACCCCTTTATATTATTGAAGCTCCATTGAAGGCCATTATCATCAGTATTGGATTGAAATGCATTTATAACTAATGGAAATATCTGAAAAAAATAAATATATAAACAAATAATTCTGTTTCAATTGCTATGTTTAAATTAAAATAAGAAAATGCTTAAAAGGGAACTTGTATTTTTTAATAAATGCAATTTTAATACTTCTGAATATGTATTGTTTTATGTCGAAAGGCAGAGCCTAAACTTAAAACCAACTAATCCAAGAAAGAATATTCGCATGTGTAGTTCTTGCTTTCTTTACTATATTCATATACTGAAGTATGTACAATACCTTTTTTTAAAAAGATAACACCTTATGCCAGGTATCATATGTATCCAGAATAGTTCTATATATTTTTTTGGCTAACATTCAAATATTAGTACGAAATGAGTATGAAAAGGTCATTATTAATTGTAGACTAGGTCATTATTAATTGTAGACTAGATCATTATTAATTGTTAATAATCTATAAAAATCAAAACAATAGTTTATTCAAAATTTCATTTATCACCTTTCCCCTAGAAAACTCACAGATGTTGACAATTTTTCAATAGCACTTCCTATTATAAAAGTTAAAGCTCATATAACGTTATCTATTTTAGTGAATTTTGTGAACTTTAATAATGTAATACTATGTCGCGTTAAAAACAATAGCTACAAACGATACATTTGCATCTTTTGAAGCTATTTTAAATTGTAAGAAGCAGTATATATACGTGAATTTGGTTTCTTCTTTAATCTTAACATGAGTTTTAGTATACAATAAAAACTCATTCAAGTCGAGAGTTAATTCAATGAATTTGTGAACTGTATTACAAAATTATTTATTTGAGTATATTTTTATGTTTTCAAAAATAGCCTTAAAAATAGAAATTCTTACATTTGAGCCATTAATTGTTTAGGAAGGAAGTGGAGGATTATTGTCTTGTTTCCTATTGTCCTCTTTAGCCTAAAGGGTAAACTATTTCTTTAATATTATTTTACTAATAATTAAATAATTTTTTTGAGATTAGTTGGATTTCTTGCTAAACCTATTATTACATGAATTCACTATAAAATACGTCATTTACTTGTCTTATAATTGAATAGTTTTGAGTTTGGATACAATAAATTAATGTTTACTTTATCGGAATGAACGACGAAATTGTTTACTCAAAACTTAGTTATAGTCGACGTAAAAAGTTTTTGTCGCAAACAATCAACAATACTGTGGCTATAAAACTATGAAAATTCAATTGAATTCACGAACAAATATATCTCCTCTTCAAAATATTTTTATAAAACAATTAATTGAAAAATAGGGGAATATATAGAAAATAATTTACTCATAACTCTACAAATTCTATAAATTGAAAATTTAATGAATTTAAAGAATAATCTTCGGTTTATTTAAACTTTCATCAAATCATTACGATATAAACACCCAAAATTCTTTTGCACTCATATTGTATAACTAGGCTAACATTTAGGGCACTTACAAGTTACTTGTTAGTGCCCATTTCCAAATTCTTACACATATATAGTATAATTAATAGTTGAGTTGTAGTTTATAAACTTTTATTTTATTTCATTACTCACACTGTACTGCATAACAAAATCTTATGTTTAAAACAGAGATGTTAAAAAGTCGGTCACTTGAGGGTTAGGCTTAAACTTGTGTTAAAAAACCCAATACAAAATTTATTAGAAGAAAAACATGAGACGATTTCTGAATATTTCTGATTTTTGAACAGAAGTGGTATCATGCTAAAGTGAAATGAAGGAAAGCTAGTAAAAATATTTAATGGTCAATTATGTTTAAAATTGTTATCTGTATAATACTGTATACCAGAGCCGGCCACAGTTTGAAATTCCCTATCATTTTATATACTGAATATATCCACATCATTTATACGTATAAATATAGGGGGTTGGAGGAGTTATTACATTCATATAAAGCGTTATTAAAATCTCAATAATTTTTTTATAATTTCAAAGAACATATAATTTAATAATAAATTGTATTTTTTGTTTTGGATTTAAATATAAATCAATTCATTAATTATTGGCTTAGTTTGGGATTAAATTATAAATCAATTAATAAATTGTTTTTTGTATTTAACTCTAAATCAATTCATTTATGAACACATGCACTAAGTTTTAAGTAATATTATTTTGTAATAGCTTTGACAATTTCGTCCAAAACTCAAATATATTTTGAGCGCCAATGCATTCGCGAATGCATATTTGTCCAGCTTGCTGTATACCTTAATGTTATACAGTATATTTATTATCTTATATTATAATAGCTCAATATAACATTTATCAAAATCTTTCTCAATTTTCTAAAACATTAAATAAATACATTTTCAACAAATGTGGAGAATCTGTTTATTTTCTGTTCAAAATCAAAAATATTCAGAACTCGTCTCATATTGTT
This sequence comes from Liacarus xylariae, assembly GCA_034693365.1. Lineage (NCBI taxonomy): Eukaryota > Metazoa > Arthropoda > Arachnida > Sarcoptiformes > Liacaridae > Liacarus > Liacarus xylariae. Next base: position 9,587 of record JAQFXN010002740.1, read on the forward strand.
TTCTAATAAAGTTTGAATTAGTTTTGTAACACAAGTTTGAGCCTAATCCTAAAAGCGACTGGCTGTTTAGCATGTATTGTTTAAAAGGATTCTTAAATTAGTAAGAGGTTTAAGATAAAGTTTGACATATAAAATATTTTTGTTAAGGCTAGATTGTAAACTCGTCAGATATTATTTCTGCACAGCTATTAGAGTGTCTTTTAGTTTATTTGCTTAATGTTATTATATTTGACAAATCTGTGAACGACAACTGAATATAAGTTTGAAATAAAAACTGAGTAATTGATAGAATCTCTTTATAAAAAATTTTGTATTTCAAATTATTTGATATTGAAATTAAACTCTCGCGCATAGATTAAAAATATAATAACATTAAACGAATACACTAAAAGACAGTCTAATAGCTGTGCAGAAATAAAATCTGATGAGTAAAGTCGTCAAAACGCCATTTTTGATAACAAGAAATTGTCGATATTGTGTAATATAAAACAAATACTGAATGAGTGGAGAATGTAGTATGGTAGGAAACTCACACAGTCAAATAGGAGTGAATATGCAGGGACTACAACAAATTCAAAACTTCAACTAGTTTTAAATATAATATTTTTACTGAATTTTCAGAAGGGGAAGGAAGAAAATTCAGAATGGATATTGGTTTTTGGCCAAGCCCGGCTATTCTGGGCTGTGACGTCACAAATTTTGAAAAGAAAAAGGGCCCAGGGGAGGGTGTTTTGCAATCTTCCAATTCTTGCAGAATTTAATTAATGAATACTTTAATTAAAAATTTGATTAATTCTGTAAGAATCTAACAGAATTTAAGAAAATTATGATGAATTCTGTCAATTTAGCAGAAATTGACCAAATTTTGCAAGAATCTGACGAAATTCTGTTATTATTCTAAAAATTTAGATAGAATTTCACAGAGTATTCCCAAAAGCGGTGCCCTCGTTGTCTCAAACTGTTATGGGGCGGCTTAGAGGATATCGAACGAAATCACAGGGTGGATATTCCTGGCTCTATTCCCTCTTATTTTCAAAAGAATATAACAAAGTTTAACAAATCAGAATTTGATAGACTTCGGAATATGAAATCAGAAATATTGAAATAAATCAAACTTTACGATAAAAAATCATGTTCAAAATAGTGTCCTTAAGACACTATTCAAATCCTTCACCAAAAATATCTTCTGATAGCTTTGACCTAGAACATGTATGGATGGGGTGCATCTATACATTAATTATTTCTTCTTTACATATAATAATAGATTAAGGAATAATTCGGATATTAAAATTACAAAATATTATGTCGTTGGTTAGCTCACTTGATCACTACAATTAAATCGACACTGCTATTTCAGGCGACAATAAAAATATGGACTTTTAGGTTAGAATCTAGAAAATTTCATTGTCAACAATTCCTATTTCGGTGTCGGAGCCTATTGCTCCTAATTGACAAGACGAGAATTCTTGCCCCCGTTTATCGTCAAAAAAATTATATATAATGTATTTTTCAAACATAAAGTTACAACAAAATTGGTTAAATAATTTTTGAATTATTCAACTTTTCAGTTTGTAATTTATATATGGCACAGTTAATATAATTGAAAATTAGAAAATATTGTGGTAATTTTACTTTTTTTGGAATGCTATAAGTTTTATAAATTATTCCTTGTATTCTATGAAATATGATATAAATAAATTTTAATTAAATTCATTTTTTAACAGAATTTATACATAAATAACTGTTTTTAAACTTATATCTAATTTTAATAAATTTTTAAAGATTGTATATTAATTTATTTCCCCTTTTCACATGTTTCGCAATACACCGTAGACTCTACTGTAAAGTATAACATTGTAGAGCAAACACTAACAAGATGTATTTAATTATGTATTTCTTACACGTTTTTTTTATAAATAAAGAACATAAAACAATTTATTTTCACAAGCAGTGAATGCATTAAATTGACGTGGTTAAATATAGAATAATTAATAATTTCAAATTTTTTCACAAATAATTATTTAAAATTCTAACAAAGACATAATTGGCCATAAGATAAACTACAAAACTGACAAGAAGTCAGCTTGAAAAAATATTAAACAGAAATTCTGATGACACAGAACACAAATGGCAGCGATGCTGCTAATGCTGTCATTTCAGTGAGACTCCAATGATTATTAATTAGTCAAATAATCTTAGAATCGCCACTAATTAATCCAATTATTTTCAGATAATCAAAATCTCTCAAGATCACTGCTTAAACAGATCAGATATTTGCAAGCATAAAAATAGTTTCTCAAAAAACTGAAACTAAATAAAAATTCAACTTAATTTTGAAACTCTTCAGACTCTAACTCTGGAAGTTATCCTATTTGAAAATCATTTTCTAAATTTTTTCATCATATTTTATTCAGCACATCAAGCTGATGTAAGTGATAATAAAAATTTGGGCAGATGAGTAGGTTGAGGGGTTTTCCAGGGGGTCA
>JAQFXN010002741.1:0-12070 GCA_034693365.1 Liacarus xylariae
GACATATCTATCGAAATAGTAGTGGAAATTCTGTAGTTTCAGTAGTTTGTGTTGAAAGCAAAGTGAGATTTGCAATGTTTTTGCTGGGATTACCACTCAATCCATAGCAGGTTGTGTTCTGTAATGTTCTCTTTCCTCTTCCATCTCTATCTGAAAACGAGAAATTCAACTATTTTTTGCTGATATACTATATGTTAGATCTAAACTGATTCTCTTTCTCTTTCATCAACCGGTATGTTCTCATTGCTTTGGCAGAAGGCTTAGTGATTCGCAGAGCACATCCAAGTTTTGTTTCAATCCCAAGGGCTCGTCAGTCAGAAAATGAGATCCAGACTTGAATAATACCACTTCAAGCCATTGTGAACACCAGTCAACACACATATCTACCAGAGCTAAAAGCAAGAGATTCGAGAAGAAGAAAAAGAACACATTGTTAACAAGGGTTCTGTTGGATGTCTTTTTTAAATGGGAATCATATATACTGTATATTCGAATTGATTTTGTTAACAATAAAAATACAGAAAGAAATATAACGTTAAGAATGAAAGACTTTATTGATCTGAAAAACATTAGATTAATATTAAATAAAAATGATATTCTATTGAAACTGAAATTTAAAATTTATAGAAATTTTGTTCGATAAGTCAAACATTTAGGAAAAAACATATTTAATACAAATTAAGAATAAAAATGGATATCTTTAGTGAATTCATTGGATTTTGAAATAATGTTTTCATTTATCAAATCTTATTTAATTCATTCCTAACATAATATTTTTCATTAATTATTTCTAAAATTTTCTAAAGAAATTTAAAGAATTTTTTGTAATTCAGAATTTAATACCGGTAATTATAAAGTACATTAGAGATTATCTTGTTTAAAGTTATAGTTTTTTTGCCTCTTCATTTTTATTTTATCACATTCACTATTTTTTATTTCTAATTTGATTTTTAATTAAAAAACTAAAATCATTGAATTATTCATCAGTACAGGTAACTTTTACATGAACACAACCATAATTTAAAAATGCTAAAAGAATGATCTCACAAAATTATGTACTAGTATAAATAATTTAAAATAGAAATCAACAATGCTTTCCAAGTATTTATTCAAGTTCAGAGCCATACTGTAGTTCTTATGCTGAATAATGTACAGTATATGATTGGCCTATTGCAGGTACATGTAGTGACTCTAACCACAGTTTTACCACAGGTTGCCATTTAGCGGAAATCATTAATACAGATAATGTAAATTTATATGCTTTTATAATTGTAAAATGAAAACGAAAACACTGTGAAGATATTTTTTAAGAGTTCCCCACCTATTGGATATTTAAATGCCTAAAATATATTTATTAAGAAAAATTAAGTCTAACAGTTATATTTCAATATTAATATTTTAAACAAGTCTATTAGAAGTAGAGCCGCAAGATCTTCCCCTTATAAATATAATATGACACAACTGTTACAACAATAGTAGTACAAACAAATTTTGTTTCTTTATTAACTGTTTCTATTATTATTTATTTATTTAACAATTGAAACTTCATTTGTGTTTGTCCAATGTGATTTAAATACAAATTAAGTTTCAATTATTAAATAAAAAATAGTTCATAAAGAAACAAAATTTGTTTAAGAAGTTGCACTACAGTTGTGTCACATGATATTCATAGGGGGAAATCTGGGGGCTCTGGACTGTACAGTATGTTAAACTAATAAATGTAATATTTAGTATTATTCAGAGGCTTTACATTTCCAAAAATTTTAAGATTTTAACGAAATTTCATGTATACCCCCTGACTCGGCTAACCTTGGCTACCCCTGGTATAAATCTATAAAAATTTATCATAAATTAATGTTACCGTTTATGGTATCTATTTTAAAATTTAAGGTTATTTAGCAACATCATTTGGCAATGAATTTAAACTTGATAAGAATTTGTAATTTCTAAGTTGCAAACCAGGAATATATTAAACTAATCATTAGTCGAAATTCATGCTAAATACCACCATATCACTTAGTTTTGCGTTTGTGAAAAATAGAATTGTAGAATTTTGGAAAAATATTCAGTTACTCTTCCAATTGCTGTCTACCCAATCTACCCAAAAGTTGAGAGTTTTTTATATGTTGTTTTTGCCACTTTTAAACAAATTGATTTTCAATTTAAGAGAAAACCAAATTTTTTCCATTATAATTTAACAAAAGAATATAGCATGATGTTTTTGTACCCATTCTTAAACTAGTTAGTCTGCTTTATAATAATGTTATTATATATTTGGTTACAAATATAGTAAAGTTAAGATCGGTTTGTCATTTGAATAACAAAACTAAAATTATTCGATAATAAGTTAAATAAAAATATAAAAATGAATTTATGAAAAGAATGTTTAACTTATTTTAAATAAAACTTTAGTATAGCTAACTTTACTTAAGAATTGATTATTTTATTATTCTGTTTGAGAATTTGAAATGGCTATTAATAGACATGGATCACGCAATCAGGCATTAAAACTAACATTTTTATGGATTTGTAAATAATGATGTTTTACTACAAGAAAGCGTATAATAATAAGTATTAGAATTTATTTTATTATTTATTCTAATTTTGCAATAATTTATTTTAAATGCATTTTTTAATTCAATAATTATTTATTCAATTTTTGAACGATATCTTAAGATCTGCACAATAATAGAGAGTAATGAAAGGATGAATATAATGTATGTCAGCCTAACGGGTGCTCCTAATTCAGAGCCCAATCCAATTAGTTGCGTGTCGTTGTATTTAAAGTTGAATCGACCCTCAATTTAATGATTGTCGCGAATGTAATTGTTTAGCGCAAACTAGTGTGTGAGTGCATGTTTGATATCATTGGCGTAGACATCAATCAACGTCTTGATGTATGCAATGCATCCATTTGTCATACGTTCCCAAACGATATTTGAGACGTTCAGCGACGCGCAAAACCAAAGAATAGACTAACCATAGCATTGAAGTCAATCTATTTATTTGAATAAAGGGAAAGCGAGTAAAGCATATGAGAGAGAATTTTATGCAAATTAATGGAACGAGAGTTTAGATTTATGAAGTGTACACTACGGCATAGGGGACTACAGCTCAGACCAACCGAACTCAATGTTATACTCAACTCATACAACTCAACTAAAACTTTAAAAAGACTATTCTTTAGTATAATTTGAGAATCAAATAAAAATTGTCAGAAAAATAGAATTTTGGCGACAATAATGTCGCAGAGTTTTGATAGTTTGATAAATGATAATCGAGTTAACCATCCGAACAGTTTAGAGATATTTAGAATAAAAAGAAACTTAACTCAGCATTGGGTGTGAAATTGAAATTCAGTATAACTCGAATTCCGTGTCAAAAGGATATTAAGGCCCGAAACGAATGCAAATTCTAATTAACATAAGTTATTGTATATAAAGTTTCTCATAATATAAGAGTTTTTGCATATTTGATAAAATAATGTTTTACTAATGAATCGATGCGTAAACAGAGTTAGCATTTAATGTTGATTATTGCCATTATTGCCATTTCCATCAGTTGTGTGCTTCAAGAGTGAGCAACTGGTGTCCAGAATGGCACCGAATGGGAGGAACCGATTGTCTAAACTTAATAATACATTTATAGGAAGTAATAGTTTTTATATATTGACTGACATTTTTAGGAAGCGTTATAATCATTCGATTTATTATATAATATAAAATTACAATATATTAAATATATTTAGACTAAACCATTATTTTAAGCGTATTTTAATGAGTATTGTGCGTGAGTTTTGTTAGTCTTTTATATTTAAATATAAAAATTTGTGTTTTGTTTGCATGCATTTTGCGAAACACTATTTTATACAAATAAAAAAATTATTCCTAAAAAAATAATAAAATTGTTTAATAATAATTCACTCGAAGAATAATAATAATACTAATAATAAAGACAAACTCAAACAGACTTTCATTTGTGTCGGCATTATGTTTGATATTCCGTGCATTATTTTTTCCATAACTTATTGTTTAAATATATGAATTTTATTTTAAATTATTATTTTTTTATATTACAATACAATAGATTTGAGATTTTTTTCCAAAGGCTTGTTTAGAAATGTGAAAAATATAATTTTCAACTATAAAATGCAATTTTAAGCCACAACTTTTGCCATTGTTTGCATCTGGAATGGTGTTGAGCACTGTAAGCATCCTGTGCTGGTATGACAAGTACAAAGACATGACAGTATAGTAAAGTGCGTGCATTAATACTTCAACGTTTGTCTTCTTTTGTATGCGAAGTTCCTTTAAATTGCATACTCTCTGTGTTCTGTCGTATAATTTCTAGAATGAGATGTACGACAACTTTCAATATGTTGTTCTGTTCTTACGCTATAATCTATTTCTAGACTCGATTACTGCAAATAAAGTTTAATTTTTTCCATTTTTAGTTATTATAATGTTTGTCACGAGTTTCCTTCCCCTGACAAGAAAGGTGTGATGTGTCGCATGTGAGGCACAGGCAGGAAGTCTAATGTGGTCAAGTGTAACGATATCGTCAGTTCCTATTCATTGTTATGTTAAACACAAGTGTCTCAGATTCATCCCAAAGACAATTAAAATGTACACAAATGTATGCATTACTGCAATCGGTTATTGTTTTGTTTTGTTTTTCGATGCATTACTAGCTTTGAATTTTGTTTAACAATAATGTGAATTCTGATTGTTTGCGTGTCTGTCCCGCAAACACTTTTTTAAAATCTTTAGCACGATATTACACCTGACTTTGCTATTCTCTATTCCTTCTCTGCACACATGCATTCACATTATTTGCACTCATGTTTTACAGTGTTCTCTATATTCTCTATTAAACTGTTTGAAAGTCTCGTTTTTTCTGTCATTCCATAACTTAATGAAAAGTGTTTAAAGAGCGTGACCAACACGACAGGTATTAAAAACACCCCAATTCATGTCCAATGATTTTGGTGGCAAAATAGCCCCAACACTGTTCACTCTTCTCATATTATCGAAATGTTAAGAATAGAGGCTTCTATGACCGGATGTTATAATTGAGCTTTCGGTTCACTATCATTTCCCTTGTTAAACACACAATATGTACATGTTCAGATTTTGTTCAAATAAAAAGGAAAAAAATAAAATAAAAAAATCTCTCCCTTTTTCGTTGATGTTCTGTTCACTCTTCCATTAAAAAATGATTTTAAACTTTTCCTATCAGTGCCAATGTTGCATGAGATTGATAAGGCCTGTGCTCTGATATTCACATTCTATACAATATTCTACACTTTTTTTAGAAAAGAAGTCGAGAAAAGTTAGATTCTTTCAAAATTGACCTTCATATCTGTCATGGATGAGTTTATTCTCATGTAAAACATATGCACAACAAATTATTACTTCAGAAAATAATGTATTCTTTTGAGTACATATTCTGTATCTCATATATACCACTCAATACAGTATAATAATTCTCTTTCTCTCCTTTTTTATATATCGAATGTATTGTAATCTTTAGACAATTTCGACTCCGATTGTATGTAATATACGCTGCAATGAGTTTCTCATATTTTTGATATTGAGTACGACTCGTGTCTTCCACACTCTTCCACACTCTTCACACTCTTCCACATTCTTCCACACTTTTCTCACTTATTTTTTGATGCATTAATCGTTTTGTGCGACAGGAAATCCTTTGATAATGTTTGAGGCGAAGTATAATTTCAAAGATGAACACTTGTGCTACAAATTCGCATAATCGCAATGAAGTGACTCTACTCTTGAATAAGTTATGGAAATATTAACACAAAAATATATACATTTGTTTAAATTACAATTTGTCGAACAATTCAAGTAATGCTGACTTACTTTCTAGTTTTGATGAATGCTTGGCTGACCAACAAAATTAAATGATTTTTTCATCATTACTACTGTAGGTTTGCAAAGGAAACATAACTGCATCCAAGCGCACATTCACCATTCATTAATATATGGTCTGACATAACGTTCTTCTTTGTGATTGTTAACCACACAAACATATATACATATATAATATATATAAATCAAAATTTATTACTAGTATTTATTAAAATATATATAATATAAATAGTTATTAAATCTAAAGTAAAAGTCTAATTGTTTTTATAATTTTAATTATTGACAATTAAACAAATCAGAAGTCGTATAATCTATTTGACTGCTTCTCAGAATAAAATACAAATTTATCATTTCAGACCTCATAAGTCGTTGGATAAAAATAAAATTTTAAAAAAAATATCAAATATATTCAAAGAGAAATTATACGATTGATAAACCCTTAATAATAATGACTTGTTTGCCCTCAAACTCCAGTCGCAAAGTCGGTATTTCAATATAATATACAAGAAAATTATAGAATATTAATTGATTCATAATTACTAAATGTTTTAAAAGATAAAAATTTCAAATTCTTTTGGTTAAATCGTGTGTAGTCTTAAATTTGAGTAATCATTAGAAGAGGAGACACACGCATCGGATCGTCACAAGAATAAACTATACTATCATAAGAAGCAGAAGAAGAAAAAATTGACTCAAAACTCAATCTGGAAATTAGATCTTTTAATATCTTAGAGTTTTTATATAAGAGAAGCATTAAATAAAGAAAAAAATCAGAGAAAAAAATTGAAGTAAAAATTTTATCGACAATTAATTTTTGCATTTAATTTTAGATTTGAAATATTGATAAAAACATCAGAAAAGATATTTTTTTAATGAATCAGTAAAATGCGTTCATCCAGTGATCATCAGATCTAAAGGAGTGATTAGAAGTTAAGCATCAAATATATGATTCGTATAAATATATGTAAAAAAAACTAAAACAAAACCAAAAAACTGTTTTTTTCACAGACTGTAAAATAAATTTTTATTCGGAAATCAATCAAAGTTTTATTATTAAAGCGATGTTTTTATAACAATTTTTTTGTTCGCAATAGAAAGTAAATTTTGCGAGACATTCAGATCACTATTTTTGATAACAGAATTTTTTATCACAAAATTAAATACAATTTTTTTGTAGGAAAAAAGGTATAAAAACAGGTATATATGCTTTGATATGAGTACAGCAAAAATAAAAAAGTATACGATTATTTTGAAGATAATCCGTAGCGAAGATGTTATTGAGTCTGAACTAAAGTTCTTGCGATAAGCTTTCATCACATATCTGAGCGGTGGACAAATCAAAGCAATAGATTCAAAGGACCGAAAGCCGAGAAACTGGTAATGATTCTAATGATTCTAATTTAGTCTCATAAAAATGTTATTATCACTGTATAAAACTGTATAAATTAGTGCTTAATTTTTATATTCTTCAAACAATTTAAGTGAAAAAAAGAAATCTTAAATATAAAGAGAGAAAAATATATTAAACTAAAGAAACATTTGTCTGATGAATGTGTTTTGACAGTAAATGTACTGTAATTTACTGACGAATGAGTAATACAAGTCTTGTCAGAACAGAGAATTCTATTTGTCTTTATATATAATATTTGGTAATCTTATAAGTTTTGAGCTCCAGATGAAAATCGAGGTCTGGTATGCTGTGCTATAACTGTAAGAGTTTTGAAGTTTAATAACTCGCAGTTTTTTACTATAAGTTGGTTCAACTCAACCAAAATGTTTCGTAAGTCAAATGTCAAGAATAAGGGCTAATGATGTAACACATAGTGTAATATTGCTTCGACTCTATTCTCTATACGTAGAATACATTCCTTCCTTACAATCATTTTTCAGCGACGACTGCGAACTGCAATACAGTATGAAGTTTACTAACTCTACAACTGTTCACATATTTTCATCTGTGCTTTTGATAGATAATGTTTTTGGCCATTTATCACTCACACAAATAACTTATAACTTTATTTGAGAAAACTTTTTGGACCACTGATGACAACTGTGACCAAAAAAGAAATAAGATTTAGATTTTCGCTTTAAAATAGTGGAAACAATATATAATATTTATAATTAATGTTTTGATTTTTGCCCAAAATATATTTCAAGTAAATGATGAATATTAGCACTAATTTCTCAATTTTTTAATTAAAAATTTTCATACATTTTATTTCGCATTCAAATGTATTCAAGTCTCTAATTGAAAGCAAAAAACTTCTTTCATTGCTTTCAGAATTGATTAATATAATAGTGGATAAAATAAAAGAAAATTAATTTAAACATTGTTTACTACAATTTATTTGAAGTGATATTTTTGAGAATAAAAATAAAAACTTCTTTTAATGATATTATTTTATTGTATTGTATAAAAAGAAATAAGAATTGCAATTATGTTCATATATTTGAATTAAAACTTTTTTATTATATTTGTTGAATTAATTAAAACACCTTTGAATAAAGTAATTGAATATATTTTATATAAATCATAATAACTGAGGCCAAGAAGAAAAACGAAAAAAAAACAAACTGACAAATGATATGTGAAAAGTGTCCCAATATTTTAATTTTATTCAAATATCAATTATCAGTTTAGATAAATATTTAACAAATAAATATCAAACGAATAGTTTATAAAATATAGATTTTTAGAATAGATAACTACAGAATCTAAAACAGATATCTCTTATTATTTTATTATTGTTTCAATTGTAACTTTTTGGTCATAATTTTTGATATTTATTAAAGTCAAGTTAATTACTCGAAGAAATTACAATTAATGTATTTCTGCCTATATTTGAAAAAATAGATACTTATTATGAGATTAATCTTATTATTAATAATGTTTTGAAATGTAGTAAACATTTAAAATTTTAATTCTTATTTTAATATTTAATAAAACAAAAATATTGTTCTTTATTATAGCTCTTAATCTAATGAAATAAACAGTTAATTTATATTAACCGACAGATTTATCCGAATCATAAATAAAAGCTTATATAACTTGTTGAGAGTTCACATACATTGCATGTCTTCTAACTCTTTATTATGCAAAACAATTAATCATTGGTTCGATTGTGAAGGTATAGAAGGTATAGAATGAAGAAAAATAATATATTATAAAACACATTGTATTTATGGAACAATGGATTTATACTACAGTATTCTAAAATTAGTATTTGAATTGTATTAAATTTATGTGACATACAGTGTCTGTACTGTTCTATACTGCACTGTACTGTATATGAAAGGTTGGCAAACATGAACTTAATTATAATTAAATGCTATATAATTATCAGTCGAGCCGTCATTTATTAAACTAAAGACAATTGAAAGGAGTTGTAAATCAGCACAACTTTGAAATGCTAAACATTAGATATGACTAAAGCTAATGACTGTCCGAATGGAACTTAAGAACCAAATCAAATGATTGTATAGAATAGATCGAAAGAAAGGTCTATCGAATTCAGTGATGCAAAGAGTTCTTCATCACTAAAGAAATATTTGATTAGAAAATTTTAAACGATTTGCTTCTATTGCTTCTGTAAATACAAATGTTTGACACAACAGCAGAACAGGTGAATTCGGCTTTGCTTTCTCAACACAACACTAATATCATTATTGCGTGCGCTTCACAACTACTATATACTGTCGACTACTGAACAGAATATATTATTTTTACTTTATCTGCTCATAACCTGAGTGAACACGAAATGAAAAAAGTAATGTTCTATATCTGTATTGCTTTGCCAAAAATTATTTGCCGGTTAAGGATAAAAGCTTATGAACTAGTTTTAGTTGAGTAGTATTGAATCAACTTATATAATATTAATATATTATAGATCTAATAGACGCTCATGTATTTGAGTACATCTTTCACAGTATAAATGCATTAATACTGTACTTCAATTCAACGGTTTTGGATTTAAAACTCTCATTCTCTCTGCGCTTAACTTATAAGTCAATGGTTGTGATATTGAACATAAGTCTGGCCTAACATTCATAACACGTCAATACTCACAACTCAACTCCTAATTGATTAAATAAATTTTGCTCAAAACACAGTAAATGCTCTCTTCTGTTCTGATCTCTTCCTTAAAAGAAAGAATCGAAAAGTGAGAGGAGAGGGAAAGAAGGGGAAAGGGAGGAGAGAGAGAGAGAGAGAGAGAGAGAGAGAGAGAGAGAGAGAGAGAGAGAGAGAGAGAAGGCGATATTAAAGCGATGATAAATTTATTAGTTTATTAGTTAAACAAACAAAAAGACTAAAAGAGCAGAAATGTAAACAATATATATTACGAGACAATAGGAGTCATACATTTTATTCGCAGTTTATTATAATTCCCATACAAGACAAGCGAATATGACATTCTGTTTATTTTAGAGATTGGTATTCAAACAATTGATTCGTTGCACTAAAATGTGATATCAAAACCAAAAAATACTAATAAATGCAAATAAATTTTTATCTCATAAACACATAAAGACAATGCGTTTATTAAGTATTGTTATTATTAAAGTTTATCTTAATTTCGGGTAAAATTTTCAATAATACTGAAGAGTATTCTAATCCTGACTACAGAATAATTTTAACAAAATAATTACCAACAATTGATTCGTGTGTCGTTTTATTCAGTTTGTTGGGAATAATCCATGTTTAAGTTTGCAAAAAATAAAATCATATTAAAAAGATCAAAGATGAAAGCAACAAGAATAGTTTTTTTTAAAAATGATAAATGACTTATTCAAGAATAATTCCATAAATAGAAATATATTGTTTCTATGCTCTTTAATATATCACAGAAATTTGCTATTATACCAATCTAGTCTAAAATAAATTATTCAAGGAAGGAACTTCAATTATATCCTGCTAAAACTAACTTGATAATATTTGATTTTATTAAAATAAATCGCAGATAAAGTAAAATAAACTAAATTATTATTACATTTCAAAATTCATCATTTCTTATTATTTTAGGGATGGCCAAAGACCTCAAATAAGAGGGGTATATGATATTGATGAGTTTCAGTACAGGGGGCATAGGGTGGAATATTTTCAATCGTTAAATTCTTGCATAATTAAATTAATAATGACCTATTTTAATGGAATTTCGACTAATTCTGCAAGAATTTAATAGAATTTGACAAGACTTTGTCATTTGTCTTAAAATTTGGACAGAATTTTACAGAATATTCCAAAAATGGCGTCTTTGGCACCCATTATGCTTAAATATTTTGTTAAAATGACAGGGGAAGGGGTCCCCATTTTTCTTCATCACAGGGAAGTATTATGGTCATTTTTCTATGACAGAGAGAAAGTATTTTGTCTATACCTCCCATTGCCCATCCCTATAATATGTGTTGTTTTAATTTAAATTTTCTGTTTTCAAGATTCTTAGTATTTCTAAAGATTTATTGTTTTAATTAATGCAAAATTATTTAATATGAAATATGATTTCTTTGAAATGAAGACAAATGAACAAAAATTATTTTGTCATTTGATCTCAGAATTTGAGTCTTTTAACGAATTTGACTGTTTTGCTCATTGATCGTAGAGAGGGATGTCATGTGAGAGAAAGTATAGAGAATACATTACAGGCTTTACTACCTATACTATGGCAGTGCTATTAGAGAGTGTTAGCCCTGGAAAGGCCTTTTCCGATTGCAGTATACTTTATATGAGATTGCTTTGGATAGTGTTTCCGTTGTGATATCGTGTCGTTTGTGTTGATTCTGTTCGTCAGTTACACCAGTGATGCGGCAATAAAAAGAATCACTTATACACTGCTATGCCTTCGTCTATAGAGTGGAGCGAAAGGCCAGCGAAGGCTAAAGCAATAAGATTTAGAGAACAGAGAAATGTGTTGTATTGGCGTTGCTTTAGCTAAACTCACTGCCAGTGACTGACTCAACAGTGAAAGAGTGAATCGCTTATCTCAAATCCATTACTACCTAAAACACAATACATACATATTCAATGAGTATTTTCCGGTAAACATCAGAAAGTATTCACAAACTATTTGGTGCTCACAAGTGAAGCCCTGTTTTATATTCTAAAAGCTATACAACAACTCTATATAATGTCAACTTTTAGATATGCATTTCGACCCAAACTTATTCATTATATCGAATGGCGT
>JAQFXN010002742.1:0-12068 GCA_034693365.1 Liacarus xylariae
AAAGTTCATCTGATCATATTCAAACTTAACATAGTTGTCAAATACCTATTATGCAGAATATATTTCCATTCTTAAAGTTATAAACATGTTTGGAAGCTTTAAAAACGTGTTTGACCAGAAAAAGTCATCTGATCATATTGAAAATTAACTTAGGTATCAATTACCTCTTACTCATTATATATTTTCATTCTCAATGTTATAAACCTGTTTGGAAGCGTTAAAAACGCGATTGATCAAAAATGTCTTCTACGCATGCTCAAACTTTACAGGTATATATTATATGTGTCACTGAGTGAAAATTTAAATTCTCAAATTTCAAAACCTGTTTTGAAATTTTGGACATATTTTAAGTTTTAGTTTCCTGCGCATACTTTTCGAGTTATATTTCTGCGCATAGTTTTCTGAGTTAATTTTGTACTCATGTATGTAGTGTTAGAGAAATTTTGAGTCATTGTAAGTTTAACTCTCAAAGAGTGAAGTTGTGTTTTAATTTTGCTTATCTTGCAGTTAACTGGTTTTAAGTGAAATTTTTCCAGAATTGTGCGATTTGTCAGCTCAATAGCTAAACAACAACAGAGCATTTTTGCTTAAGTTTATCAAGGCCCACATCAATAACGTATCGCTTAACAACGTCTAAACTAGTTTCATCCAACACGCCTTCAGTGGATACTTACGAACTTTTTTTTGATAAAATTTTTTTAATAACTTTTTTTTATTAACTCCAGTAATGGCTCAAGCAAACAGACCTCCTTCTATTGAAAGCACAGAACTTCTCGCTTTATTCTTATGCCCAGTATTTTTGGAAAATGCCACATCTCCTATTTATCAGTGGATGTGTGGACATGTTATTGTAATCTGTGTCGTCTTCGTGTCCAGGCGGCTTAACAACGAAGCTGTCCAGAATGCCGGCTACCTTTGTCTCGGAATGCGGCTGGCCGGAATTTAAAAATAGGATGCGGATGCAGTTGCGAATAAGTCGTCAGTTGCGCATAAGTCGTCAGTTGCGCATAAGTCGTCAGTTGCGCATAAGTCGTCAGTTGCGCATAAATCGTCAGTTGTGCATAAGTCTTCAGTTATTCATAAGTCGTCAGTTGCGCATAAGTCGTCAGTTGCGCATAAGTCGTCAGTTGGGCATAAGTCGTCAGTTGGGCATAAGTCGTCAGTTGGGCATAAGTCGTCAGTTGCGCATAAGTCGTCAACACGAGCGGTCGCATTTGCATTGCTCTCCAATTTTGTATGAATTTGTGTAAATTTTCGTTAATTTTCTTTAAATTTTCTTATATTCAGTGATTATTATTGTTTGATCAATGATTCAGTGAAGTTTTGCATTTTATCTACTTTCTAGTAATATATATTTTCTCATTTTTTTGTCAATTGTGTTTAATTTGACTGCCTGCAGTTAAGTGCGTTTTTCGACGCCATTTTCCCGTTGTTTACTTTATAAACAATGGCTTCTGATGATGAATTTGAAGACACAACCGATACTCAGACATCATATGGTCATGGTTCTTCCTTTCGTCGTTGTTTAGTCTTCTCCCAGAAGACTGAACATTCAATAAAGCGCTACCAGTTATGAGACACACGATAACGAAATCTTAAATCAATTTCGTGATAAATTTGATGGCTATATAGATGGGGTAACATTGGATAAAAACAACAAAAAATTCAGATTTGATTCAAAAATACGTGGTGAGTTGCGCGATTTTATGAAGAGAGCCTTGGACTTTGCTAACGAAGCAATTAAGGCGGCCGTCGCCGCTAGGGCAAGTGAAGACGCAACTAAAGACGCCCTATCTCTACAAACCGATAAACTAGTAGAGGCGGTGGTGCGTCTACCATCACTCTTATCTGGTAATGTGAGTGCCCAACAGACACATTCTTCCGTCGAACCCCAACATAAGAAGCCTACATATGCCAGTATTGCTCGACAACGTAGGCAACAGAATACAACCATCCGTACGTCTGACCACACATTGATAATCGTCCCTAATTCGCATAAGGACTCCGACCACACAAAATCTGCCGTTCAGCCGATGATCGATCCCGTGTCTCTGGGTATTGGCGTTACTCGTTTGCGTAAAGCAAGGGATGGCCAACTTTTGATTGGCGTGGACAAGGCCGATGAGTGTGATAAACTGAAGGACCGCCTCTTCAAAAACACTAGTTTCAACAATAATTATAATATTATTACACCGAAGAAACGAAACCCTCGAGTGATAGTAATTGGTTTGCCTTCAGATACAAAAGATGACGATATACTCCACTCATTGCACACTCTGAATTCGATCGTTCACTCTATAGTACCTGACTTCATGACATTCAATTCGAGAGTCCAAATTCTATTTCACACCAAACCAAATAAATATAAGAATTTCAATGTCGTTCTGGAGGTCCCTCCTGAAATACGTCGAGCTCTTGTCAACGGGCGAGTGGCCATAAAGTGGCAGATGTTTCGTATCTAGGACCACATACTTGTTACCCGCTGTTACAATTGCTGTGGTCTGGGACATCGTACGAAATGTCAGACATCGACCAGCGCCCCCTATCAGTGATAATAAAAACTGATGTATTGTCAGTGTGGCGGGGAATACAATTTCTCTTCTTGTCCGTCCAAGAATGATCAAACGTTAGCCAAGTGCCCGAATTATACTGCGGAGAACAAACGAACCAATAATACAAACCTGAAGACAGACCATAACGCTTACGACAACAAATGCCCATGTCTTGACCGGTATAAACAGTCCGAATTTGCCAGAACCGACTATGGCTTCTTATCGATCCACCTGTCATCTCAAACTCACCGCTGTTCAAATCAATCTAAATAAATCTAAAGCCGCATCACTACAATTGGCTCGACTCGCATTTGAACGTATTTGGGAAATACTTTTGATTCAAGAACCTTGTGTAAATGGAGAGCCGAAAATTCTGGATTTGGTACATTTCAGAAATGTTTGCAGCTCTAGTGATAATCCTCGTGCGGCTATTGTTGTAACTAACCCCGAACTCTCTGTACACTTCCATCGCAACTTATCGAATCGGTTCATTTCTGTTATCACCGTTTCATGAAATACTGAAAGTATCGTATTTTTATCTGCATATCATCACGGGAAACCACGACATGATTCATCCAACGCATCTGACATTGGATCACTTAAAGCAGTGCTTATTGGTTTCCCTCACTTCCGTATCTCTATTGGCGCTGATGTCAACGCCTACTAACCTATGTGGGGATCGCGCCCACCTGACAGTGAAGACACACGTGGTCGAGATATTTCGGACTTTATTAAATCGAGTAATCTTTTCCTTTAAATGATGGTCTATTGCCCAACTACTAGTGCCTCCAGTTTCGTTGATATAACTTTGTGTTATGCTTTTCTGGTGCGCGCAATGAATGACTGGACTATCCTCTCTGACCTTTCACTTAGTGATCATCGCTTCATCACATTTAATATCGATTTGGATCACAGACCAATTAATCAGCGAATCCATTCGAAAAGGTTTTGTGAATCCAGACCGAACTGGGATTTGTTCCGCTCCGGTCTAGAGGGATTCCGTGACCGATTTCGTAGAGCTGTCCATGCGATTAATTCAGTCGACGACATCGAAATGTTTACCGCATTATATAATAGAAACATATGATATATTGCGAATCGAGAGATTCCAAAGTCTGCTCCCCCCAATTTTTCGGTCAGTTGGTGGTCTGTTTCTTTGACCTCATATCGCCACGAAGTTAGACGACTCAGACGCCGGATGAACATGGCTCGAACCGGTTACGAGTTGAAAAGTGTGGAGTATCTGATAGTATATCATCAGTATAAAAACGCTATTTTGGAAGCAAAAGAACATGCCTATCGAGACTTTTGCACCGTTGGCAGAGATGACAACCCTTTTGGCGACATCTATAAAATGCTCGGCACTTAACAACAGATCTCTACACCACTCAGACCAATTCTGAAACCTGATGGCTTATGGACATCTGGGGAAGTAGAGACAGTTGACACTCTACTTGAACAATATTTTCGATTCGACGATCCTTCATTTGACACTGCTTCTCTTAGTCAGATACGAGCGGACACTATTATATCTCCGGATACGCCAGATGACATCCCTTTCTCTTCGGAGGAGGTCGGCTCTGTTATTAAACGTATGAAAACAAAACGTTCACCTGGTATGGACTTAATTACTGGTAATATAATTAAGAAGATTTCGTATATCTTGTTAGATGAGCTGACAGCCCTTTTCAATAAATGCCTCTCTCTTGGCTGCTTTCCAACACCATTCAAATCCGCACTAATCAAATTTATTCCTAAACCGAACTCTGAAAATATTGACACCTACAAGTGCGTGAGGCCAATATGTCTGCTTAACACAATTGGAAAAGTATTGGACTCTCTTCTCATTAGACGTATTGACTGGTTTCTGAACACTAATAATATACTAAATCCGAATCAGTTAGGGTTCTGTCCTCAAAAGTGTACTGTCGATGCAGTACTCAACGCTACCCGTATTGCCGCCGAATATCGAAAAAGGGGCTGGTGTGTCCTCATTATATCATTGGACATCGAAGGTGCCTTTGATAGTGCGAAATGGCTACTTGTTCTTTCTGAACTAAAATCTAATAGGTGCCCGCGTAACCTCTACCGCTTGGCACAAAAATACTTCTCGAATCGTTCTGTCACTGTTCAAACGGAAGCTAACGTTTGTGTCCGTTCGGCTACACAAGGCTGTATGCAAGGATCGCCGTCTGGTCCAAATTTCTGGAACATCCTGTATGATGGACTTCTCAATCTTTCGTATTCGGACCACGTGTCAGCTCAGGCATATGCGGATGACGCTCCAATCATCGCTTGTGGCGCCTCTATTAAAGTCGCTACAGAACGGGCTAACAAGTCACTCGAATTGGTGAATGACTGGAGTCACAGAATATTTCTTCGATTTATTGCTCGGAAATCATAAATACTCAATATTAGTCGTGGCTCTGAGTGTACACCTCATACCGTATTCCTGTATGGGGAGAGAATAGAGGTCCTCACTGAAATAAAATATTTAGGCATCATTATCGACAAACAATTAAATTTCGCCTCACATGTACGCAGTGTCTGTGACAAGGCCAAACTAGCCATTGCTCGTTTCGCACGTGTGGCCAGAGCTGATTGGGGGATTGGCCCGAAAGCTTTGAGAATAATTTGGTCCTGTGCTATCGAACCCGCTATCACCTATGGATCTCCTGTATGGGCTGGTCGTGCCCACAATTTAGACAGTAGGCGTTTTCTGCGCTCTACAAAACGCGCGGCACTCCTACGTATAGCGCACGCTTACGAACCACATCGCATGAGGCTTTGAGGACAATTACTGGTATCACACCACACGACCACCGTATAGAACAGTTGGCCACAAATTATTTCATTTCAAAAGGCTATCGCCCCTCACTTGATCTGTTCATACCTAAATATATCTCATTTATTGATTTAGATTCATTGGAACGGGTCATTCCATTTTTCAGTCATCCTCACCCGGCAGTACGTACATCGAACACGGCTCTTATACCTCATGACACTGATTGCCTTACCAGACGTATGGCAAAACAAATAGTGGCAAACCTAGTCGTTGACGACTGGTCCGAACTTTGGAACACCTGTGAGAATGGCCGTCTAACATATACATTCTTTCCGTCCGTTCGCGTGCGTTTGTCACTCCAACACTTCACGCCGCATCACATCTCTACACAATACTTCACAGGATATGGTGATTTTATGTTTTATTTACATCGCTTCACACTTAGAGATGACGCCAACTGTCTGCGATGTGGTGGAATCGATGACGTCGAACATCGATTACTTATGTGTCCTCACCACCATCTAGAGCGCCATGCCTTTTTCGACTCTGATGGCACGATTCCAACAACACTTACACATTTCGCTCCATTTCTCCACTCCTCAGAACAAACAAATCTTCTTATCACATTCTTCAAAAAACTCCATGAGAAGAGTCAATCGTAAATGGCTGTGTACCTACAATATCCGGTGGCCGACGAACGACCACCTGACATGGCTGGACCTAAAAATGAATTTGTCTGAGTGTTTCGACCTTTTGATCTCATCAGACTTAGCACACACTAAGTGACACTCACGCCTAGGAACAGACCCTTCACATGTGGCAGCATGTGGAGAAGAGATCTGTCAGCGTCTGTATAATGTAGCCCACTTCCAAATTCTTAGCAATCGATTTCAGTGTCTCCGCAATTTCAATCAGAATCATACCTGTCAGTACTTTCATACCTCAGGTACAAAGCCTTCGATCTACTGCGTACACACACATCCATCGACCCTCCATCTAATATCATAACTGTGCCATTTTCTTTGGAGAATTTGCTTCGAACTTATGGATCGACGAAGACTTCACTGTGGTCGGTCATC
The DNA here is from genome assembly GCA_034693365.1 of Liacarus xylariae. Lineage (NCBI taxonomy): Eukaryota > Metazoa > Arthropoda > Arachnida > Sarcoptiformes > Liacaridae > Liacarus > Liacarus xylariae. Next base: position 6,417 of record JAQFXN010002742.1, read on the forward strand.
ATTCAGGTCCCGGAGGGTTCTGACGAGAGGACTCAACACATCGATGACCCACTCGTTCGATACGATGTTTTTCAACACCTGCTTTATCCCATTCCACCCATAGAATTGTTAACTTTTATTTAATTAATGTTTGCAGATGCAAATTTGTTGATTTTTAACCGAAACAAAGACGTGCCTATAACAGAGAATCAGCGTTGCTCATAAATCAGTTTTTGCTCTGTCAATCACGAAGTCTTTTCGCTCCAGAAAGTTTGGCACTATTTGCTACGTCACCTCCACACGGATATTTACCAACATAATTGAGTTTCAGATTGTCGAGCGTTTGTCGACGGCTTTGGCTCCACTTCGATTTCGCAAGTGCTTTGGTTACTTCTGTCCCTCACGACTTCATGGCCGTCAACCCCGACACCTTCACGGGCACTATGCTTATAACCATTGATGCTCCTAGTACGTTGCGGCTTGACCGATGGCTCCTCACTTTAAGCTACCATCTTGGGTGCGATCGGACTCCCTCTAGGGCGATCGACCTGGGAAACTCATTCCTGGTACGAAAGATAGGTTTCGTCACCGTCGCTCTATACATGTTAGCCCTAATCAGAGGCAGGGTAAATCTGCGAGAAGAAATATCGATTCTGTTTCCACTGGATTCCAACAATGCGATATAATTTCATTCAAGCAGAGGTTTTCCCTTTGTTTTTTGGTCGCCATATCAACAACTCAGGTGTTTTACCGTTACCTTGACTTTCAATTGCCTATTGTTGTGACCGTATTGTCGGTTTTGAAACTGACAAAGTCACCATTACGTTCAATAGAGTTTCAGATTATTTTATTTCATTTAATTCTCATATATTCTCATATGCACATGTTTTTCTTAATTAAGTAATCAATTTAATTATTAATTCACATGTTTTCATATTCAATTTTATTCATATATTTGAAATTATCTCAAAGACTTCCATTGTTCTCTCTTTTCTAGTGTCCATGTAGTGCACTTTGTGATGCATGGACACTAGTTTGTACTCATTTTGCTATATTGCAAAATAAACTCTTTCATAAAGGAATCTCAAAATGGATGAGTTGGCAGATCTCATCTTGTTCCCATGCTCGTATACTATTAGCGGCTGTGGATTTAATGCTCGCTTCAGCGACACATTGATTCATCAGGCCTCTTGCAAATATTTACCGTATTTGTGCCCGTGTTCAGGTCCAGATTGCGATTGGAGTGGTGCACACGCAGAGGTTTGTATTCATCTAATCTACGATCACGTTAACCTCGACACAGTCCAGGGGCCTGAAATCAGCTTTAGATGTTTCAATAACATCTTCACTGCTGATATCGATAAGTGGATTTTATTGCAAGAATGCCAAAATGACAATTTTTTTGTTATTATTAATGGCCAGCCAATACACACTGCCCGAGCACGTCTACTCCATCTCATATCTTCTCCATCGTTGTGCAAATCATCGGACCGCCAAGACAAGGTGACGGTTTTTCAGCACAAATTAATGTGAAAAGGCAAAGAAGAATCTCTGAATGGCATTGCCCTTTTACATTGATTCGAAAATCCGCAATGGAAGTAGTCGAATCTGGACACTGCGTTCTTTTGAACATAGCAATGACTCGTATTTACTCTCCCGGCGGCAGCTTAAACCTCCAAGTCAAGATTGTCCCGATATTACAATTATAATTATATTATTATTAATTTTTTATACAATGTATTATTATTATATATTTTAATATATTTTGGGTGATGGTTATTCATAAATTGTAATTTTTTTTATATTTCATTTATTAAATGTATTACGCAATGATTCTGCTCATTGTTTGATTTATTTTCATTATTATTTTATATTACATTTTAATTCTTTTTCGATCCTATTTCTTTCTTTCCTTTTAGTGATGAACTGCATGTGTCCCAGGTCAGAGCTCGTTCGTCAGAAAGGACGGATTATAAGGAGAGCTCACCAGCAGTCCGGCTGATGCCAAGCGACACATCTACTTTGAATTAATTATTAATTCAGAATATTTTTCGGTATTTATTATGTATTTATAGATACGAATTTGGCGCTTGTTTATACTTGGTTTGATAAGTTCTCAACTCGTTTCATTTCTAGTTTGTCAACCAAAGCCTTCGGATTTCTCAACTCAAGTTAATATTAATTATTATCCATACTTTATTTAGTTTACCCTTTTTAATTGCGACCGATCTCGTTAAGAGCACAAATCCTTATAACATTTTTGAGTAGAATACAATTTTGGAATTCATAAATTACGTGCAACCGGATTGAGCTCGCGCGTCTTCATAGACGTCATCATTGACCCATCCTTTTAAAAGCTTGATTGGTGGAAAAGCACGACCTCAAATTTTCGATTGATATGTATGCTTTGTTCTCACAAGTACATATATGTGCACTCCAATGTTCGATATGTGCGATATCAAATGTTCTGGTGAAGTTCACCAATGTTTTGTTTCAAGTTCTACAATGTTTGTGGTGGTGTTCTCCAATGTTTGTGATGAAATTCTCCAAATTTTTATGTCAAGTTCTACAACGTTAGTAGTTAATTTCTCCAACGTTTCTACAACGTTTGTAGTGGAGTTCTTCAACGTTTTTAATCAAGTTCTTCAAAGTTTGTAGTGAAGTTCTGCGATGTTTATGTGGAGTTCTCCAATGTTTCCAGTGGAGTTCTCCAATGTTTGTAAAGTTCTGCAATGTTTATCGAGGAGTTCTTCTACACTTAAAGTGGAATTCTGCAACATTTGTAATGGAGTTCTCCAATGTTTCTAGCGGTGTTGTCCAATATTTGTAGTGGAGTTCTGAAAAGCTTGTAGTTGAGTTCTGCAAAGTTTGAAGTGGAGTTCTCCAATGTTTCTGTTAAGTTATATACCATTTTATAACATTTCTGGTGAAATTCTTCAAAATTTTTAGTCAAGTTCTACAATGTTTATAGAGGATTTCTCCAACGTTTTTAGTGGAGTTCTGCGATATATTTATTAGAGTTCTCCAATGTTTGTGGTGTAGTTTTCCAACGTATGAGATGGTGTTCTCCAACGTTTGCAGTGAAGTTATGCAATGTTTGTATTAGAGTTCTCCAATGTTTGAAGTGGAGTCCTCCAATGTTTGTGGAGGAGTTATCCAACGTTTGAAGTGGTGGTCTCCAACGTTTGCAGTGATGTTATGCAATGTTTGTAATGGTGTTCTCCAACGTTTGTAGTGAAGTTATGCAATGTTTGTAGTAGAGTTCTCCAATGTTTGTGGTGGAGATATCCAACGTTTGCAGTGAAGTTATGCAATGTTTGTAGTAGAGTTCTTCAATATTTGTGGTGGAGTTCTCCAACGTTTCCAGTGAAGTTATGCAATGTTTGTAGTAGAGTTCTCCAATGTTTGTGGTGGAGTTCTCCAACGTTTGCAGTGAAGTTATGCAATGTTTGTAGTAGAGTTCACCAATGTTTGTGGTGGAGTTATCCAACGTTTGCAGTGAAGTTATGCAATGTTTGTAGTAGAGTTCTTCAATGTTTGTGGTGGAGTTCTCCAATGTTTGAAATAAAGTTATGCATTGTTTGTAGTGGAGTTCTTCGATGTTTCATATTGATGTTCTAAAATGTTTAGATTGCAACACTTATTGTGGTGGAATTCTCAAATGTTTTTAGTCAAGTTTTCCAGCATATGTGGTGGAGTTCTCCAACGTTTATAATTAAGTTTTCCAATGTTTCTAGTGAAGTTCTGCAATAATAGTGTGGATTTCTTCAATGTTTGTGGTGGAGTTCTCCAACGTTTCTAGAGAAGTTATGCAATGTTTGTAGTAGAGTTCACCAATGTTTGTGGTGGAGTTATCCAACGTTTCCAGTGAAGTTATGCAATGTTTGTAGTAGATTTCTCAAATGTTTGTGGTGGAATTCTCCAACATTTGCAGTGAAGTTATTCAATGTTTGTAGTAGAGTTCTTCAATATTTGTGGTGGAATTATCCAACGTTTGCATTGAAGTTATGCAATGTTTGTAGTCGAGTTCTTCAATATTTGTGGTGTAATTCTCCAACGTTTGCAGTGAAGTTATGCAACGTTTGTAGTAGAGTTCTTCAATTTTTGTGGTGGAATTCTCCAACGTTTGCAGTGAAGTTATGCAATGTTTGTAGTCGAGTTCTTCAATGTTTGTGGTGGAATTCTCCAACGTTTGCAGTGAAGTTATACAATGTTTGTAGTAGAGTTCACCAATGTTTGTGGTGTTCTCCAACGTTTGCAGAGGATTTCTTAAACGTTTGTTGGAGTCCTCCAACATTTTGTGTCAATTTCTACAACGTTTCTGGTTTAGTTTTTTTAACGTTTCTAGTGTATGTCTCCAACGTTTTATTTGTTTTTTATAGGTAGAAACTGTAATTGTTGCTGGACTGAGCTCGTTCGTCCGATAAAGCGTATTATCAAATACAACTAACCTTCAGTTGGTCTGATATCAAGCAATATATCGACATTACATTAGCTATTAATTTAGTGTATTTTTCTTTAATTATTATGTAGTCATAGATACGGATTAGGCGTTCGTTTATAGATGTTTTGGTAAGTTCTCAGCAGGTTCTATTTCTAGTTTGTCAACCAATGTTTTCGGACGCCTTAACTATTTCAATATTAGGTATTATCCATACTTTGTTCAGTTTACTATTTTTAGTGCGACCGATCTCTTTTAACGCTCAACGCTTTATGAAATTTTGAGTCGAATACAATTTTGTTATTCATCAATAACGTACAACCAGTTTGCGTTATTGCGTCTTCACAGACATCATCACTGGCCAATCCCATAGGATACATTTGTAAGTTACAATTTAAATTTTTAGTATGCGCGGCTTTGAATGCTTGATTGGTTGGTGTGTGCAATCTCCAATGTTCATTCTTACTACCTTAAATGTTATGTTAGTCGTATGTGCGAACTCAAAAATTCGTTCTTGCGACCTCAAATATTTGATTCATTGTTATATGTACCTAAACGTTCGTTCTTGCGACCTCAAATGTAGGATTTGTTGTTATATGTAACCTCACATCTCGTTAGTGCGACCTCAAAAGTTCGTTCTTGCGACCTTAAATGTTGAATTAATTAATATGTGCGAACTCAAAAGTTAGATCTTGCGACATTAAATATTTTATTTATTGTTATGTGCGAACTCAAAAATTCGTTCTTGCGACCTCAACTATTTGATTAGTTGTCACATGTCAACTCGAAAGTTTGGTTTTTTTTCACCTCAAGTATTTGATTAGTTGTTATTTGCGACCTCAAAAGTTCATTTTTGCGACCTCAAATATTTAATTTATTGGTGAGCGCGACCTCAAAATTTTATTATTGCCACATCGAATATTCAATTGGTTGGTAATAGTGACATCTTTTATTGGTGATGGCAACTTTATATATTCAAGTTGTTGGTAGACGCGACCTCAGGTTTGTTTGTTGTTATTCGTGAACTCGTATATTGTCTAGTGCGACCTCAATTGTTCGATTAGTTATTATGTTCCTACTAATAAGTTCATTATTGCGACCTCAAATGATCGATTGGGTAATATGCACGACCTCATATATATGTTATTGCTAATTTAACTGTTCGAATAGTTGTTTGACACCACAAATGTTCGAATGGTATATTTTGATTAATCATTTCATCATTGTTACTT
>JAQFXN010002743.1:0-12065 GCA_034693365.1 Liacarus xylariae
TAACATTTGCAAAACATAATCAAATATGAAAATAACATTTATTATAATTATTATTAATGTTTGACATTTGTTATAATGTATTGCAAACATTAGAATTCTGAAACTATGGTTTACAATAAAATATTTAAACATTAAAAAGATTTTTTGTGCATTTATTTTTTTAAATAAAAAAGATTTAATGTTATTTCACATTCTGTGATAAATTCTGTTAAAGAATTTCTGTATTTGAAACCCATTCACCCACTGTTTGGAATCCATACAATGGTATGCAAGTCTGTGCCAAATGCTATACAAGTGAAGTGTCTTTTACAGGAGAAACCGAGAAATAAGTTAATATCAATAATAAGTATTAATGCTTTTGTGTAGATGTGAATTGAGTTTATAAATACAGATTAATAATACAATTCAATTAATTATTATAAAAACAAATGAAAGACCAATTCTTGGGTTTCATATAAAAGGCAATTCAAAGGCATATCACTTCTATCCAATCCATTCGCTCCACATTTTGAGACTTAATTAAAGTTTTTTTTTCATTTGTACTAAAAGTTGAACATAAACTCTCATAAATAGCGAAAAGTGCAACCAATGCTTTGCTCTTTTTTGACACACAATACAGAAATAGAAGACGTGTTAAGAATTTTATATATGGCTAATGAAAGAAATTGTCCCGATTTGGGCGATTTGAGACTCGTTTCACTTTTATTTTATGTGTGTTTTGATTCTCAGACTTAAGGACTCCGAGACTTAGAGAAAAACCTCATTTAGATTATAGACGAAGAAATAAATTCATTCTTATTCTTCTATATCTCTCTCTACTATTAAACCACATATAAAGTGTAGAATCGATTTATAAATCCAGATAAGTCTCCTTTAGATTACATTTTCATAAATTTAAATAATCATTAAAAAGAATCCAACGATTATTGGCTACATTTCTCTAATTATATTATATTTAGTAATTTAATTATCTTTTAACTAATTTTTAACACAAATGTTTCATTGTTTATCCTGAATTAATTTTCTAGAATACCAAATTCAAAATAATTAGTGTTAATAATAAATAATTTAAACAAGGAATAAGCAAGCTAGATAGATTATAAAAAGTAATACATAAATTTTTCCAAGATTGAATGAAAGGGACCATCAAGTTATACCAGAAAACATTATGAGAATAAATGAAGCTAATTAATAAATAACACATGACAAATATGATTTTTTAGAGTCATAATAGTAACATAATATTCCAATTGCTTATCCCTTGTTATAAATATGTTCTGCAAACTTGACTGAACTAATCGTCTGCAAAAGGAATTAAAAACAAGAGAAGAATAACATTTCATGTTAAACTTTTTTTGTCTTTCTGAACATTTCTTTCATTTCTCATCCCCAGAGCTTTTCAGTGAAGAAATTATTCAAAGATAAATTAAATTTTTAATATCAAATAATTTTTAAGAATTTTAATAAATTTTCTCATGTTTGCAATGAATATCAAGTCTAAAGGCATTTTTAAATATAGTATTTTTATTTTCAATGTATAGTATTTGATGAATATTTTAATCCCAGAACTAGAGCATCGATTTATACTGTAGTATCAAATCCAAGTCTAATATGATTTAATTTATTTGTTGGCAAATAAAATATGTATTTTAATTTGTTTTCTGCGTAAAATATTTTATTACAATTTGTTTACAATCGAGTTTTGGATTCGAAATAAAACTATAAAAATACATAGAAATGAATTAATAAACTAAATAAACAGTTTGTTTGAAAATACACTTTAATTTAATTTATTTATAGATAAGAATTCAGAAATTTTATAAAACGCCTAAACATTAGAAATAAAATACATATTTAACAATCAATTGTTTAAATTTAGAATTAGTGTTTGAAAAATATAACTAATAATTAAAACATAGAGAAAATGGTATATCATTTGCAAAGCTATAAAAATCATAAAAATGTTTTTTAAAAATTTTATTTTAAAATTCAATTTCGAAAAATTTTAAGACTTCTGTCTTATTATTTTTAATAAAATTCATTTTCTATCCTATATTAACATAAATTTATCGTTAGAACTTCTTAAAATAAATTCTCAACTTGCTAGTTCTCACCGATAAGACTTTTATTATCAGACACTCTCGAGAAAAGAAGCCAAAAAAAGTATTAAATTTTCATATCATTAATATTTTATAAAAGAATTTTGTTAAGACTTCTTTTGTCTAATTTTTTCCCTTAAGATTCTGGATTCAAAAAGAGCTGCAGTTTTTTCTTTATGCAGTAATTCATTTACAAAGAGATAATTATAATTGTCTGCAATTTGTAATCGGAAGCCAAAAGTTTTGTCTAATTAATAAATAAAAATTTATTACTATATCATTAGGTTATGTTGTCTTTTGTTATTTTCACAATTAAAGTGAAACTCTGTGTTCAAAAAGCCCATAGATATGAGTGTAGACTAACGAATATATAAAACTATAACTCAATCATTCTGTCAAATATAATCGGTTAGCAAAATAGGGAAATGTTATATTGACATCAGTTCCAGTAGTGAATGGGAACAGAAGAAATTGATTTATATTAGCGAATATTGTAAACATAATATTTTGTTACAATTTTTGTTTTTGGCCACAAAAATATTCATGAGATTCGGTGGAAATTTTCTTTATTTCTTTATATATATTGAATAAAAATTTATATCGAATTATTTTTTTCTTATCTGAAGAAAAAGTAGCAATAATTTAGTTAATAATATTGTATATAATCTAATCGTTATATTTGTGTTTTATTTTTGTTTCAAACAAAACAATAGTTCCGCCAAAAAGTCTGACAATAAACGGTTCCCGCAATCCTCCGCATTCCTCTGGTTTGCATTCATCCAATATATTTATAGCTGAGGCTAAAGAAGGAGAGAAAATAGTATTGATTTGTTCGGCTTCTGTTGCAAAACCTCCGCCCAAATTGAAATGGTTTCGAAAAAACACTCAATTATTGTCGGGTAAAGAGAGTTAAGAGAAATCAAATTGAAATAAAATATATAATAATGTTTTGGGAATAAGAGATAATTTAGTTTCTGTTCTGTTTTGGTCTGTTGTTTAGAAGCGGCCAAGACTTCGGTTAACAAGACTGTTGTCAATAATCGTCACACACTCTACACAATCGACAGTTTTCTCACTCTCTATCCAAAAGCCGAAGAAGAATACAGATGTGTTGCCGAACATCCGGGTCTATCAAAGCCACTGAAGGCAACTGTATTAATAAATATATTTAAGGCGCCGAATGCTCCTGTCATTGATGGATATAAGAACGGAGATATTGTTAATTTTCAGGAAAAGTTGACGCTTTCTTGTGTTTCGTCCAATGGCTATCCGCCTCCCAGTGTTATATGGCTGAGGAATGGCATGGAAATAGACCGCAGCTATATTGTGACCGCAAGAAATGAAGTAATTAATACATTAACATTCGTTGTGACCGCCGCTGAAAATTTAGCACAATATACATGTCAGGCATCAAATGCATTGACTCCCATTCCATTAACTGAAACCATTACACTCAGTGTCTTATGTGAGTTGTCATCGATAGACAATATAATAATTTCATGTAATTATATTAATATTTTCTTCACTCCCGACTCGGGTTCTTATAGTTCTTCCGGCGATGATCTCAATTATGGGTCCAAATGAAGTGCGATTACTTGAACCGCGAGGTATTTGATTCCACACTTATCTATAATACTCTATTCCAACAATGTATTTGTGGTCATTGGGTTAGAATAGTATTTATTTAAATTTAATGACATTTTTTAACTAAAAAATTATTCATTCGTTTCCGTTATTTAAATATTTTCTTAAATTGATGTCTCATATCATTAATTATACAAAATGTATATTTTATGACACCATTTGATCAGATATTCTAATAATAGGCACAACTATTAATCTTAAATGTGCGGCACATCCGGCCTCTCCGCCCCCTTTCGACACCAAATTAAAATGGTTTGTCGATGAAAATGAGATCACATCAGGTGATGAACAAATGGAAGTGATAAAGCAGGACAGGAACAGTTGGATTGTCACCTCTAATCTAACCTACACTATCACACGAAGAGAGACTAATACCCATACATTTAAGTGCACAGGTATTCAATTTATACCATGTTTGATCGAAAGACGTTTCCTCTTTTTATTGAGCATTTACTCTCTGATATTCATAACCAGCCCTTTCCTATAGCGTTGTGTTTTATTCTGATGCAATAGTTGTATGCACAGGGTAAAAAATTTTGTATTATAATCGTACTATTGTTTTACATCTCATTTTAGTGATGATTTTAGTGTTGAAAAATATCAACTGTTTTGGAAAATAATTGCTTTCAATTCTATATTAAAAACAAGTTTCTTTCAATTATTTTAATTAAATAATGTCTTTAATTGATTATATTAACGAATTAAATCATAATAAAGCAATATTTCATTTCTAATAATAAAAAGAGTAAAATTATCTGTTAATAGAAATTATGTTTCAATTTCTTTCATTTTCCCAATCTATGGATTCCAATTCCATTTTATATCACTATTGCGTTAGACATTATAATTCTGCGATCCATAAAATCGTGCGCATAAGTGCAATAACACTATTGCGTTTGTTGTTTAGACAAGCTTATAGGAAACCTCTGCTCATAACCAAACTAATTATTACGCAAACCTATCAAGGTTTAATTTGAATATAAAAATAGGCTCTGAAAACATTCTACAGTTTCTTAAAATGAGTTTTACGTTAAGTTTAATATTTCAAAAATTCAGAAAATAATTCTTAAATTATGGGTTATTTAATGTCAGTTTTGTTTTCAAATATGTAAAAAAGTAAATAATTTGAAGCTTTTATTATTTTTTTTTGATAATATAATTTCAGGAGTAAATGAAATATTCTTATTCTTTGCTGTGACTCATAAATAGTTTATATCCTTTGATATAAAAATAAAATTTTATATGAAGTCCCTATTGATTACTAAATTAAAAAATAAAAATCTTTAGACTAACTATCTCTCAAACCTCTCTGGTCTCCAAATTAAGATGTAAATTTGAAAAACCCTTTATTTTAGTATAAGATATTAATATTTATAGTCGTTTTGTAAAAATTGAGTGCTTTTCAAAAGTGTTTAGAAATAATATATTTTCCAAAGAATACATAAGAACTCCAATGATTGAAATGGTCTATATTTAGGATTAGATTGAAGGATGATTATATCCCTGTCCAATACTATTATAGTGCTATACCACCTGTTGTGAAGTTTCTTTATTGCATATGAAGATATATTTTGTTATTTCATTTTAGAAATCAATAAAAAGAATTGATAAAATCAATGAATAGACAATTTTTTACCAATCGTTTTAAAATACAAAAATACAAAAGAGTAAAAAATCAAAGACAACCCAAATAATTGAATTTCGGTAAAACAAGAATTGATTAAACGATAATCGATAAAACGAATTTCGATCAGACATTATATAACTGAATGTTTGCAATAGGATATACTTCGGCATTGAAAGAGGAGAGCGTTTCGGCCATTCATAAAGTCAATGTTATATGTAAGTACTCACACATATTACACTACCAGTGCTTTACGCAACATTGTTATATCATCTAAAGTAAATTATAACTTATTATGTCTTGGGTTTATCATGTCTTGTGCTTTGTATAATAAGGACAATGTTTTCATAAATTAGAAAATAGACACAAAAAACATTCTGAAATAGAAATTAGAATTTTATGAATTTAGGATTACTTTAAATTCTATTAATTAAAAAGTTAATGAGTGATTGAATTTTATACAATATATTTTAAATTAACATTAATTAGAGTATAACAACCCTCAGATCTATGATATGCGATAATAATTAATGTCTTGTTGAGATTTTTTTAAACAAAAAATGACAATATTATAGACATATCAAAGTATTGTATAACTAGTTATAATCAAGAAATTCGCTCAAAGTACCTTTATAAAAATTTCCAGGCTTGAAAAATTGTAAAATACAATTTGATTTTTTAGTAAGAAAAACAACACAACATTCTTGCATATTTTCTTACATATCTAAGTTATCTATATTCTATCTAACCAAGTCAATGATTAGCTTGGTCATCTCCAATCTATAAAATATGCATGTAATGTAAATTATTTTAATTTCTAAGTTATAATCTCGTGCTATACACACAAATATATGGTTTGTCAATAAAATTATTTCATCTGAAAGGAAGAGTAGAGTAAACTCGTTTGGAATGAAATATATTTTAATTATGTATAGATATTAATATAAATTCATTCTCTAATTTTCACTCTCAAATCAATTTAAAGTAATCCGGGTCTTTGAAATTTTGCATAGGATTGTATAATTTGGGTAACGATTAAATGCTAATACACGTTACAGTTCTGTGAAATGCATTATATTATATGAAAGTTTAATATAATATTCGCTTACAATGTATTAGATATGAATACATGTCTGAGTGCATGCTTTAGAGTACATTGTAGTCGCAAAAGTGATAACTTCTCCGTTCTTTTGCATTGAAGGCATTGATAGTTTTGTAGATATGATTTATGTTGACTTTAATACAAACATTACTTCCACAGACGCACCGGATTTTCCAACTCTATTGGGAATCAAAGATTCTTCGGTTTCAGTAGTGACTGGAAATATACTGAAATGCAAATGCGTGTGCTATTCAGGGAATCCTCGGCCCAATTTAGTTTGGCTCAATCACGAGAATCGTGAAGTATGTGCTCTCTATTGCAAACCACACATTGTCTCAATTGATTAATTGCTTTTGTATTTTGTGATTAGATTAGCGCAATCTCATCGCTAACAGGAAGTGGTGTGTCCTCAGAGCTGGTGATTAGACCCGACGCTCGAGATAATGGCCAGACATTCAAATGTCGTGTTTTGCATCCGGCACTGGACGAGCCCTACGAAATTGGATTCAAACTAACTGTTTATTGTGAGTCGTAATTGTGTTTCGCTGTAATTATTATTACGATTTATTGACTTAATATTTATGAGAAGACATAGAATTGTGTTCTCAATAAAATGTATGATCAGAATAACGAGTGTCGAGAAGTAGTGGTGCGATGTTTGCATAGCAATGACGATCCACTACTGAAGACATCGATTTGTTGATCTACTCGTTAGATGACTTTCACTTTGATCAGTCACTCAGTCACGTGAAAAAGCATTAAATAAACAGACAATAAAACTGTTTCTCATTATTACTCAAATTCGATGATACCATCGCTGGAGACAAGTCTTACAATTCATTTAAGTCGATGAAAAAGACCCAGTGCTATTGGTGATGAGGAAAGTTAGTCCAAGAGAGGAACAACCCTCACATGTATACCTGCTGTTCCAGTCAGGACTGTAAGGACTATAATATGTCAAAATGAGGAATTATAGCCAATTCTAGTATATCTACTCCTATTGATGGGAACCAGTATTTTGATTCGCATTTTCTTTTTCATTTGATGCCACTGTATATATGGCACTGAGAGGTGATATAAAAACCTTATCGACTTAAATGATTAATGGTATGGCAGGGCTGACACTCGGAAGCAGTTATGATAAAAAAGAGTGAACACCGAAAAACACGCAATCGCTTCGATTTTTATGCATCACTTATTGATAGACCGCTTGCCGTTCAGTCTTCGCCATTGCATCCAATGCCAGACAATAGTTCTCTGATAAATAAATTCTTATTTAACATACTTTTCCAACCATTAGACCCACCGCAACATGTCTTCATTGTGTTTCCACCATTTATTAAGGAAAACGATACGGTAAGCACTCTTTCACTTAATTTGCATCCACTCCTCTAATACTAAACCAACACATATTGAAAATTGTATTTTAATGAATGCATGAAAAGTGCAAATGAATTCGAGTAAATAAAGTGCTTTTAGACCAAACTGTGTTATAATATGTTATATAAGTTATAGATTTTTATTCCCGAAAACATAACTCAAGTCTCTTCTAAGTTGACATAAATATTCAGATATTAGAGATCGATAGATGTCTTTCACTTTTGTCATATGTATGTCGTCGTAGAATATATCGACTATATCTTGATTTCTGGAGCCCTACCTAATCATAAATGCCAGCATCGCCTCAACATCTAATGAAGTCAACTTTTGGCCAATATATCTGACTATTATAATGATTAGATGTGGAAATACACTGTGTGTGTGATGTGAAGTAAATTTTGTTTCTTTCTGTTTGAATGTTTTTTTGCCGGTTCTCTGCTTTTTTATCTTAATCACCAAATAAAGCAATGCACTACTCTTGTAAGGCACAGACATAAATAGGACGTTGCGTTTGTACTGAGTTGTTGTTGTGGCCAATTCCTGACATGAGCTCAATTTTGTTTGTTTGGCATTAGACATACAGAATATACTTTTGATGATATCTTAATGATTACATACAATGAGTACAGAAAACATACATAGAGTACAATACATGTGCGCATAAACTATAGTTAATGTGTTTTGTCTTTTGAATGACTCTCTTGTTATATCATTAAACGAATAGCCGAAACGTATAACATATAAAGCGATTAATTTTTCAAAATTAATTTTATGACATTTAATGATTCCTTTCTTTGTTTCTGTATTTCATTTTAAAATATTATAATTTATTTGGTTTTATAATATTCCCAAACTTTTATTATTCCATTCCTTTATTTCCCATTACTGTATATCCTATGCTAAGGTCAAAATCGAGTGCCACACCAGTGCTAGTAATCCCGGGGCAGTGATTACATTACTGAAAAATGGCAAGAATATGATGGATCAAAGGGAAGAAATGCAATATAGCAATAGCAGTGAAGCAGAAAATGATGGAAACAAGAGGAGTGACACCAAATGGGCTAAAATAACTAAAAGCTTTGTGACAATTGTAGCGTTGGCTGAAGATAATGAAAGCGTTATTACATGTTTAGCGACAAATCCAGTCATATCAGAAGGTGAGATCATCTCCAGTCTCTTTTGTTCCAAACCTCTGCTCCCTTTTTATCTTTAATGACTATAAGAGGCGATAAACGCGTACATTTGATAGAAAACAGTAAACTCTATACACTCTATAATACACTACTGTATACTAAGTTATACTCAATGATATATTCTGTTTCCCTTTCAACTCAATGTTGGCTCAATTCTTGTAATCATAGGAGTGGTTCGAGCGGATGAGGTGCTCAATGTTTATTGTAAGACATACTGTACTCTATCTGACATTACACTTGATTTGAGGCTAAGTTTGGACTGTTTTACTCATTTCTCTTATCTTTTCAAATATTAAGTTAAGCCTCAATTTGGGATTTGGCAGATGCACCTGGAGCTCAACGAATTCGACAATAAAGTGGTAAATCTATCCGCAAAAGCAAATCCATCAGTCGATAGATATCATTGGAGGCGCGTTAAGAAGTTTGGCCCAAATAGTGGTCACATCGGCAACAATGATATCATCTCTTTATCGACGGAGAGATTTGAAGAATTGGAAGAAATAACTACTAAGAGCTCTATTCGAGTTCAGGGATCTCTTCTTTATATAACTAATATATCGCGAACTGATTCCGGATTATATGTCTGCAACGCAACCAACAGAATAGGAGAATCCACTGCTTTCTTAGGACTCACTGTGTTTTGTAAGACGAGAAATAAATTACTTTTCCTTCAGATCTTTTTGTTTCGTTTAGTTCTACTCTAAAAGGACTAAAAGAACATATTTTTCAACTCGAATTTCATATTTAAATGCAGATCCGGCTGCGATTGTCAGTCTCAGAATAGTGACACAACATGACAGGCCTGTGCCGCGTGAAGGAGACTCTTATTTTCAATTACATTGCAAAGTGGACTCGAATCCAGTGGCGAAAGTCAAATGGAGACGAGAGGAAAGTGAGAGAAAGGAGAATATCGATTGGTTCAGAGCTAAACTACAAGAAGAGCACCAGACGTTTGTCCAGAAGTCCGTCCATCAGATCTCAATTCTGACTATTTTTAATATCTCTCGATTAGACGCCGGAATCTATTCCTGTTATACATTCGGAGATATTAAACAAATTTTAGTAAACATTAAATTTAAGCCAAAGATTGTTAGAAAGAATTTGAAAATAGCAGCAGATTTGGGCCAAACGGCGAACATTAAATTTATTTGTTTGGCCAACGCTTATCCTTATGTGCACTTCAATTGGAGCACTAATACCAATAATATTGTTTCAGACAATAAGTATGTAATAACGAGAGACAGTATTGAAGAAACTTCTAATCAATTTAGGAGTGAATTAATTGTAAATAATATAAACGAAATTGACTTTAAAACATATAAATGTGTGGCTTATAATGAATTAGGCAGTGATGAAGTGGTCTTTGAACTCATCAAAAAAAGTTAGTCCAAAAACTGCTCTTTTCTTATTTTTTTTTTTTATTCGATTCCTTTAGTTTAGCGAATCAGCAAAATATGAAATAAAGAAAATATGTTTCTCTCCCTCTCCTCTCCTCTCCTCTCCTCTCCTCTTCTCTCCTCACTTCTGTTTGCCTACTTCTTAACTATTATTTGGAAATAACAAAATCTTGTGATATATTATAGATTTTCCGGAATCGCCAACGAATTTGCGAACAATAAATGTGAGTCAAAATTCAGTTTTGATTGCTTGGGAACCGGGCTTTGATTCGGGTTATGAACAAAGTTTTCGTATCAGATATTGGAAAGTGATTTCAAAGCAGGCAAATGTGGAACCGTCTCAATATAAATATGTTATCGCAAACAATACATCGAATAAAGTATTGATAACAAACTTAGAGCCGGACAGTGAATACCAGTTCAGTATATCGTCGCGCAATAAACTGGGAGAAAGTTTAATGAGTAGAGAATTTTTAAGTGTCAAAACTCTACCAAATGTTTCTAAACGACAATTAGAGACTGTGTTCGCGTCGGCGGACGAACAGAAACTCGGATATAATAATCAACTGATAAGCGAAGAATTTATTGAAGTTTCTGTGATTATCTCAGTTTTAGTGCTGTTTCTGTTTAGTTTGTCTTCAGTTGTGATTTGTTGTTATAAAAAGCGCAAAGAAAGAGCACAAGTGGTTCAACAGAATAGAGACAATTTAAAAGATATCTCTTCAGCTAATAAGGCACCAGAAGAGCGTCCCTTTTCTATATCTGCTTCGACAACACTAGAAAGTAGTTGTAATTTCGATACATCTCTCTTACAACAGCACCAGAACACTGATAAGTGCCTTTATGTTGAAAAAGGAGGTAATTTATTGTCTTATTTTCTTTTGAACTATTGATTTAAAAAAGAGTGAAAACACTTATAAAAGTTACAAATATTTGTTGTTTTTCTCAATTTTTTAGACTCTTTTGATGACTTCTCCATCAATAAAGTATCGCAAAGTTTTATCTATAAAACACAACCTGATATTCTAATTATAAACCAGGTAAATTAATTCATTCCTTTCTTTAATCTCATTTATGAAAAACTTGAGTTTAATATCAAGCTACGTTTAATAATTATTTTACCTTTTTATTTTCATTGATGATTTTTTTATGCTTATATTTTGTATAATAAAGTAATAAAATGAATAACTCTTAAGGTTTAGTATATAAAATAAAATAATTCAAAATAAGTACAGTAAGAAGAAATCTTTCAAATCTTCATCTCGTGTAATTGCTTCAGCTTTAACTTGCAGTATATTAGCATTATAATTTTCATATAAGTTCATAAGATATGTCAATGAATTTGTAAACATATAAACAACTTTAAAGTTGACTCTTAGTAAAATATATAAATTCATTAATAAATCTCATGAACTTATATGAAAATTATAATACAAATATACTGCAAGTCAAAACTGAAACAATAGGACGAGGTGAAGATTTGAAAAATTTCTTCTTACTGTACTTATTTTGAAATATCAAATATCATATATATGTGAAAGAATAAAACAAAAAAGGCTTTAAGAAGAAGCAACACTTCTTAAGATTTATAAGATGACTACGTGTTGCAGTATAATATTGACTACA